>JZLH01S0100139.1:0-12173 GCA_001188425.1 Eucidaris tribuloides
TCATAACCTCAGTTTTGTTCATGTAGGAAGTGGTGCAGTGAATGAACAAAGTTGTTGGAAAGCAACAATAAACCGGTGGCGGTGGGGGCTCCACTACGATGAATTGAATATTACCATGAATGGCATATTTGTCCATTTAAAAACTACATGAATACATTGGCTGCGTAGAAAAAAATATCAAAGTATATTTAATCAGTATTAGTTTCTACCAATATGCATAGTACAGCAGCACAAACTTGGGAGGGTCTGAGTAGGTGTTCCTCTTCCCATTTATTTTTACGGATCAACTATATAGCGTTTCCCCTATTAGAACAACGGAATTAAACTGGGATCACTCTCAGATATACAATTTCATGTTTTCATCTCCCAAAAGAACATAAAAAGAAATGATATCAGAAATTTTTCAATCATTTCAGTATCAATTAAGCCAAATAACTAATTTTATGAAAATGGTAACAATATCGGGAAGGTTCGGTAGTATCAGTGCGCTATATAATATAGCCAAGAATGTGTGCAGGAGGCGCGCCACACATTACATTTAAGTGAGCTTTGCTATTTCTTTAATTATGTAAGATATTCTTCATTTTGTGTTGTTACATGAACTTAAAATTGAGCTATCTAACCTCCAGAGGTACTGGGGAATACACACATTCATCACTAACACTTAAGTGCAGCACAATGCATTCACTCTGTGATTTCACTATAAAAGGAGCTTTGTTGAAGCCAGGATAGCTTAAAATTCATCAAACGCATATTGCACAGCGCAAATAAATGTATTTTCCCCAGTGAGATGATTATTTTAATGTTTTCGATGTTGTCTATCCAAGTTTGCTGTTTTTTTCAATGATTTTCATCACATCCAAAACTACGGGGATGGCGGTAATCATATCCCCATTAATATCTTTGGGGCCAAACTCAGAAAACCCCGCTAAAGGCAATGATGATTTTTAAAAAGTTCTTCGAAGCATATTTTATGATTGGTTTTCTCAAAAATGAATGTGGTTTGTGATCCCTTTAGGATCGTGCTAAAATGAGTCAAACGTACATTTTATTTTCAAATCACTCTTAAATACAGTCAAAAACCACTCTTTTAAAGATTCAAGTGCTAATTCAAGCCGTCAGTTGATTTTATTGCGCTATGAAAAAAAAAATCTCAAAGGGTTTTTGTTAGGCACCCACGATTAATCCATCACCCTAAAATAAACCAGAATGCATGAAAAAGTATGTATGACATACAAAAGATATAAAAATATGCACGTATAGACAGGCCAATTTATACAATTTGATGCGTCACTTGAAATCTTGTGTTTTTTACAAAAACGGCTGGGATATTTTGATCAGCCACTCATTGGATTTGGAAATCAGCCCACCCAAATTAACTTACATCATCGAAACTATTTCATATGGCTGAAACTGACTGAACTATGTACGGTATACTGTGATTTTAGCTTGTCTTAACACAGCTTTTGAGGCCATTTTATGTTTTAGCGTTTTTACAAACGCTCAGGATTTTTCGACGGCACTCTCGGATTTGGGAATCAGCCACCTTCTAATTGACTAGAAATCCATTACAAAACAATTGTATATGTCTGAAAAAATGATTGGTGTTGTGATATTTTTGTAGCCCTTTAATGGTTTTGGCGGCCAATTTCGATTTTTGCGTTTTTACAAAAACGCTCATGGAACCGCATTTTTCGTCCGCACTCATCGGATTTGGAATCAGCACCCTTCAAATTTGATTAGAATCAAATCAAACCGATTTCATTAATTCTTGAAAATTATTGTAAATACGGGACAATACTAGTATTTGAGCAGCCTTTACAGGTTTTGAGGCCATTTTGATGTTTTTGGGCGTTTTTACAAAAAAAACGCTCAAGGCATTTTTCGGACCGGCCACTCATCGGATTTGAAATCAGCACCTTCAAATTGCTAGAATCCATCAAAAAACAAATTGTATAATATGTCTTAAAAAGTGATGGTTGTTGTGATTTTAGTGGCCCTTTTAATGGTTTTGGCGGCCATTTTGATTTTTTGCGTTTTTACAAAAACGCTCAAGGTTTCGCTTCTGGCATTCATCGGATTTGGAATCAGCACCCTCAAATTGACTAGAATCCGTCAAAAAACATTGTATATGTCACAAAACAAGGTACCATAGTCTGTAGCCTGGACTAAAAATACGCAAAGAACAATGAACGAGCGAAGATTACAAAAAACACAAATTTGCAATGACAAGACAATAAAATTCCAATCTTTATATCAAAATTAGAATATAACGGAAATTTATCATTTTATATTTCCATAAATAATTTATTTGTTAGTTTAATTGTAATATCCGACAAATTAAACACATTAACAATCAAATTGTACACATTTGGAACTTTTTCTAGCTTGTAAATCACGAAGATAATTATTTTCGACGGAACGCTTTAACTGCGAACTGCAAACTGTTTATTTTAAGAGACATCATTCATGATATTGGCGTAAAGTAATAGCAACATTTGTTTCCCTGTCTTCTTATTTTAAAGAGTAATTTCTTTCACACTTACCACAATGTATACGGTATGAGGATAGCATAAACGTAAATCTACAAAACATTGTATAGTTTGTATCTAGTTGTCCGTATTGTTCAGAACTGCGGTAGTAGGTTAGCAATTTATAACTTACACATTCCTAATAACAAACGCATTTGTATATTTTCATTACTTTTACAAATCGACAAAAGTCATATCAATATCAAAGAGGAGATTGATAAACTTTGTGTAATCAACTGATATAATCAGTAAAGTTTGTCTATATTTGATATCACAATTTATGTCCCTTCTTTTAGATCAATATAGATTGAAATACTGTCGAAAGGAATTGAATACTAAACGTACAATGAAAATAAAAACAAAAGTGAATCACAACAACAGAGAGAGAGAGAGAGAGAAAGAGTAAAAACCGTTTGCAGCCAACAAATGAACAATCTCAATAATGCAAAACTGCTGGAAAATTCTCCCAAATTTTAACCAGAAGTTATAGCATGGAAGTCTGAGAAAACACACCTCAATACCAACGCAATCATACCACATGTTAGTGCTACACATAATTTCTTTCAATATGGGTATACTCACGTAAGCAAGCTGGATTTGACAAGCAGTACACACACACTATCCAGTAGTTAGTTACGTGAAATCATTGTAGAAAATCAACTAAAAAGGACAAATCAGCCACATTATATAAGTAGTTTTTACGCAGGTCAAATAGGAATTGGTACGGTATGAAAGTAAAAAATAATAATAATAATAATATATTTCCTCAAGAGAAAAAAAATATGTTTATGCGATTGTGTTCCTGAAATGATCTTTATCTTTTTTTCCGGAATGTGTTTTTCGGTTGGTAGGGAGTGTCATCTTTCAAGGTGTAACATTGTTTGTTTGTACAACTACGGGAAACCAACATATCAAATAATATAATTTAGAACTATGTCTGATAGCAGACAGTCACGTAGAAACATATAGGTTACCTTGAAAACCGTTTTGATGACTTCTGTTTTAGTTCGAATTATTCGGTATTTGACTCCTAGAATGTTATTCACATGATTCATGGGAATTCCCTTATAGTCATATTTGATTATGAGTTATTATTTCAGCCAAGGAGGGGGGGGGGTAGTTTTAATCTGTCCCGTCTGTGGATCTTTAATAATCTCCGAATTTTTGGATATGATTCGTGATCCCTTTACTAAGGAAAGACGAAACCTGTCAATTGAATATACGAAAAGGGTGAATATATCTAATTACTTAAGAAGGTTAAGGAATATAGGTTGCTCACGCCTATTACTTAAGAAAGTCGAGAAATGTTCATTGGATATACATGTATGAAGGTTACACAGGCGTAATTCCTTAACATATTCAAGAAAAGTGTATATAGTATTATGCATTTATGCAGGTTTCATAAAAGTCGTTACCTGAGAAGGAATGATCATTTGACATAATAAAGGTTGCACAGACCCAATTACTAAAGAGAGTGGAGAAATGTAAAATTGGATATAGGTTGCATAGTCCTAATTACTTAGGAATGTGGAGAAATTTTCATATAAAGGGTGCACTGCAGCCCTTATAATCTAAAACGGTCGAGAGATGGTCATTTTTTAAGGAAGTAAAGAAATGTTAAGTGGAATTACATAAAGGTCACACACACACACACACACACACACACACACACACACACACACACACACACACACACACACACACACACACACACACACACACACACACACACACACACACACACACACACACACACACACACACACACACACACACACACACACACACAACAACCACAACACACACACACACACATCCTAATTACTTAAGAAAGTAGAAAAATATTCATTAAATATATAAATGTTGCACATATCTAATTACGCATACCCACGAAAGTTGAGAGGTGTTAAATTGGGTAGGTTGCACAGACCAAATAACAAGAACTGTTAATTGTATTAAACGTTGCACGCATATTTTTACTTAAGAAAGTCGAGGAATGATCGCTTGACATATAAAGGTTAAACACACCTAATTACCTAAAAAGTCTGGAAAGTTTTAATTGATATAACAGGTTGCTACACATTTTTTTTTTAAATCAAGAAAGTCGACAAATGAATGTTAGATATACGTGTATAAAGGTTGCACACATCAAATTACTTAAGAGATTGAGAAATGACCAATACACATATAAAGGTTGCATAATATCGAGGAAAGATCATTTGATGTATGAAGGTTGTTCACACTTAATTACTTAAAAAATTCGGGATATGTTCATTACAGGTAGAGAGCTGGCAGGAATGTCAGGTTTGATCGGGTGTAAAGGACTTAAAGGCTGGGTATCTCTTTTGCACGCCTAGAATTTAACATTGTGCAAATACACTGGTATATAGAAGAAAACGCCATTTAAGAACCTTTAGCTAGGTGTAGGAAGTAGAAACGCAATGTCAGTGGAATTATAGTGAACTTTTAGACTTCGATTTGATTTATCGTCTGTAGTGACAGAAAAATCTACCATTAGTACTAGTCTATTTTTAAACGGTGCACACGGGTCTTTTTTGTTTGTTTACCCTCAGTGGATAGTGCCAGTGAGAGCTAAGAGCAATTACCTTACATTCTTTTCGTGCCTGACACATGCCAGTACAGAAGTCAACCGTCTGGTATTTGAAATAATGTGCCTAGAACTTACACTACACAACTGTTGATTTTTGCTCATTTTCGATATCTAGGAAATTTCTGATCTTCAGATTTCACAGACAAGTCCTTTATAAAGGTATAGGATACATGAGTCAAACACTTAACACTTTATAGGTAAGGTGGCATACTGCTGTTCATGATATCTCTAATACTATATAGCCACATGGATCTTCCTTTAGTGTTTAGCTGCATACATTGACTTGGCCCCTGGGTCAGGTACCACACCGCGATATTACTATCACATGACCTGTTATACTCTGGATCACGTGACAATCATGGGTTGCTTACAACTTCTTGTTGCGGAAAATGAATGACATAATTTAATGACGTCATTTCTTGAGTCATTGGGCCAGGACTACTGTCAAGGGCGCGATAATCTGTTGTAATCGGTCTGTTTATATCAATAAACAATGACTTACTATTTGCAGGTTTCCATTCGATCCTAAATAATTATGTATCGCAGGTCTCTAAATCTGTTCTTCTAATTTTGTGTATGAACTCTTAAATTTTATAGCACCGAACACACCACCAAGACTATTTCTGTGTAGTCTCTTAAATTCAAATCCACCTACAGTAGAACTAGAGTACGCCTGAAAATCGAAGTAGTAAAAGTAGTAGTAGAAGCAGTAGTAGTGGTAGTAGTAGTAGTAGTAGTAGTAGTAGTAGTAGTAGTAGTAGTAGTAGTAGTAGTAGTAGTAGTAGTAGTAGTAGTAGAGTAGTAGTAGTAGTAGTAGTAGTAGTAGTAGTAGTAGTAGTAGTAGTGGTAGTAGTACTAGTGGTAGGAGTAGCAATATTAGGTAGTAGTAGGAGTAGTACGGTAGAAGTAGTAGAAGTAGAAGAAGTAGGAACAGGACTACGGGTATAATAGTAGTAGTAATAGTAAAAGTATTAAGTAGTAGTATTAAGAGAAGTATTTATAGTAGTAGTAGAAGTAGTAATAATAGTTATAGTAGTAGCAGCAGCAGTAGGGTAGGAGTAGTAGTAGTGGTAGTAGTAGTAGAAGTAGTAGTAGTAGTAGTAGTAGTAGTAGTAGTAGTAGTAGTACTGGTGGTAGTAGTAGTAGTAGTAGTAGTAGTAGTAGTAGTAGTAGTAGTAGTAGTAGTAGTAGTAGTAGTAGTAGTAGTAGTAGTGTAGTAGTAGTAGTAGTAGTCGAGTAGTAGTAGTAGTAGTCGTAGTAGTAGTAGTAGTAGTAGTAGTAGTAGTAGTAGTAGTAGTAGTAGTAGTAGTAGTAGTAGTAGTAGTAGTGGTAGTCGTAGTAGTAGTAGTAGTAGTAGTAGTAGTAGTAGTAGTCGTACTAGTAGTAGTAGTAATACTAATAGTGGTAGTAGTGGGTGGGGTGGGAGTGATATAATGGATATTTGTCTGATACAGGAATACCACATGTTGATTCAGAGAAGTTAGTACCTGTTCGTTTTCTCACCTCCATGTGACAATTTCCTGAACACGCATATCACGTTGTTCCGCATGATGATTGCGTAACATTTAATGTCTTTATTTATGTTATCGTTAGTAACCACATGAGCTAAACATACTGTACAAAAAAAATATGTGTTGAAACAGAAACTCTAAAAAACACCTCAAGAAAATAACAATCATATCACACACCAATTATACAACCTGATGTACACACATGTACATGAAGGTACCCAGATTTGGTATGCTTGTTATACAATATTGCAAAATGAAATGAACCTTACCTCCAAGTATATTTGGAAATCTTTCCTTACTCCTGCCCTCAGATATTGCAATGTTTTTACGAAGAGCCCAGAAAAGGAGGTGATTTAAGTTCTGATCCCAGACAAAGATTAAATGTACGAGTTTTCACTAAAGCGGTCTACATATGAGAACTGTAGCTCTCTCTCTTACCGCATATGCCCACGTTCGCACTGAATAACGTTCATTGTTGACAACAAATAATGGCCCCAGTTAGCAGAAGAGGAAAACTAACCTCTGTAATTGTTCACCACCCATTGACGCGATTTCAATGAGTTAGTTGAGGACCATTTTATTTTATTATTTCCAAAGGTCACGATGTACGACCCGTTGGCAGACTCAAACTTGACATTGGCGAAAAGAAATCTTAGTTGTATCAAATTGTGTGGAGCTACACGCACTTAAAAAATAGGTTCAACTTTCCACCTTTAAAGGTGCAGACCAATGTCACACTGTGAGCACCTTTACGGGTGCAACTTTTCACCTTTCAGATCCCCGCTGAGGCAGAGGAGTTCTGCACCTGGCAAGCAAAACGAAATTTGCTACCCCTTTTCTGTTTTCAACAGCTCAACAAACAAGGGGCACAACTTTAGTTCCACCTCCCCAGCATGTGCACCTCCCCATGCCACATTAGTTCCACCTCCATAAGATGTGTACCTTCCCATGCCACTTTAGTTCCAACGCCATGCCGCTTTAGCATGTTTACTTCCAACGCCCTAAGATGTGCACCTCCCAATGCCACTTTAATTCCACCTCCATAAGATCATAGATGTGCATCTCCCCATGCCACTTTAGTTCCACTTCCCCAAGATGCGGATCTCCCCATGCCCAAAATACGCCGTTGCTCGACGGCTTACATGTCTCTTTAAATATTTATTGCATCGACTATATTGCCCTTACTGCTATAAAAATTTACGCTCATACATGATAGACATAAACTTGCGAAGCTTCAATTTAAAAAAAGAAATGATGTCAAACTGTGATATCTGAGCTACAAGGTAGTGTTTAAATGGACAAATAAACACCCTAAAGTGCAAAAGTTTAGAAAGTTATGCTGCCACTGGCAAGATATCCATGAATAAACAATTTCCACGGCGGTGGAGTATAAAATAACCTAGATCTACACACGGAAAAAATGGGATAGTCACTCAGGTCAACCTGAGTACTAATAGATTCTCACTTTTTTTAAAGGACTGAATAATCATTTTGAAATACAATTTTTTTCAGGGATTCATGTTTAGACCTTATCAAAGACATTTAGAGCCTGAAGGATTATGTAGCTGACATTTCTTCAAATTGTGGTCATTGTTAGCCTGTGGCTTAAAGTGATAGGCTAACATTGTGGAGCTTCAATTTAAAAAAAAAAATGTCAAACTTTGATATCTGAGCTACATAGTAGTGTTCAAATGGACAAATAAACACCCTAGAATACAAAAGTGCGGAAAGTTACACTGCCAATGGCAAGTGATGCATGAATAAACAATTAAAACTCTGGGCGAGCTTTAATAGCCTAGGTGTACACACATGGGAGGAAATGGGCAGGTGAATCTGGTCAACTTACGATTTTCACTTTTTTAAAGCACTAAATAATCATTTTGAAATACAATTTTTTCAGGGCGTCATTTTTAGACCTCATCAAAAAAACTGGTAGCATGGGAATCATGTGGCTCAGACCTTCCCTCATTGTTGTACAATTACTCACAGAAAAAAAAATCGTATCCATCAGTGTACGTTTCTGTGGGATTAATTTACTTTCAACGTTTTTTTTTTTAAATATAATGCAGTATATTTGCTAACATTAGTTGAATAGCGCAGGATATATGGGTACAAATATTTACCTTGGTATTGAAAAAGATCAAACATATTCCTTCAAAACTCATGTTAATTGTATGTTGAATGCTGTTCAAATATAAAAAAGCCGGTGTGTAGTTTTACTGGGTAAAAAATATGGAGCTTCAATTTGCAAACTTGTCATTACTGTGCTGTCTGAACTACATATACAGGTGGCCAGAAAGAATGCTACGGTATGATCGCTATATTCTTCAACATTATGAGCAAAATGTCATTAATTTTTATTTCGTGGTTAGAACATTCTTTTTCCAATAAAATGATACCAAGATCATGATTTTGAGTAAGGTGTTTGATTCTAGGCCATTTTTCGGAGGCAATGCAATTTCCCAAATTCGCGCAAAGTTTTCAACAGCGCGGTCATTGAACGTCGAGATATTGTTGGCGTCCTGCTTGCCATACCGGACAAACAGCTGACAAACCGCAATGACAAAGGGCTGGAATGCCCTCGCTTTCATAAGGAAGACGAGTGCGAGCTATGTCTCCATTTCATCGCGTGTTTGACCGGTATGGCAAGCAGGACGCCACAATAATCTCGGCGTTCCGACGGACCGCGCTTTGAAAATTTGGCAAAATTTGGGAAATTGCATTGCTCCGAAAAATGGCCCTAGAAATCAAAACGCCTTACTCAAAAATCAATGTGATCTTGGTATCATTTTATTGCGAAAAAGAATGTTCTAACCAACGAAATAAAATTAATGACATTTTGCCGATAATGTTGAAGAAATTAGCGATCATACTCGTAGCATTCTTTCTGGGCCACCCTGTATAGTAGTGCAAATGGCTAATGGGAAATAAACACACTAGAATACCAAAATTTGGAAAATTATGCATGCTGTCACTGGGCTGAATGAATAAATGTCACACATGCATTTCCATTGCGGTAGAGTATAAAATAGCCTAGATCTACACACAGTAAGTCTATGGGAGGAAATGGAGATGGTGAATCCAGTCAACCTGAGTACTCGTAGATTTTCACTTTTAAAGCAATAAATAATTATTTTCAAATACAAATTTTTAGACCTTATCAAAGTCATATACTGTGGTCATTGTTAGCCTGTGGCTTATGCCAGATATCAGAAAACTTGGTTTTTATTTATCTATTTATTTATTTATTTTTTTTAGAATGACGTATTGTGAGTTTTAAATGATCATCGAGCAAACGATTTTCGTAAACTGTCGCTGGCACCCCGATATTTTTGCATTAAAAAAATTAAGTCATCGAAAACTGGACGTGTTTCAGAGTGTCTTATTTCAAGGCATTAATAGAAAATGTAGATCCATCTAAAAATATAGCCTAGATTGTTTCAATATTGCCCATAACTATACCTCGCCTTTAATAAACACTACTTGTTCATTACGTTTCCTTTAAACCCTGCATATTTGTAATGAAAATTATGTTATTTCCTGCGTTGGGAACAGTTGCATTGTTTTATGAAATACTATGGCATTGAAACAAGAAAAATGTTCCACCAAAATCGCATGTTTTCAGTTTCTACTCGATAATCACAGGACCGCGTTACCTTTTTTTATGTTTGAATGTTGAAGAGGAAAACCAATAAAGTTGTTATTTGTAATTCTAATCATACATCTGCGTATTAACTCTATGTTTGCATATCGTACCCTTGCTTTTATTAGCTTTGTTCCTTTTCCCTGAAAGTTGTTCATTTACATATATCAGTTTCAAGTTTACACGCGCATTTTATAAAAAGTATTGAACAAGCATTTTAGATTTGCAATAAATTGATTTTGTACTTGAGCTAAAACGATTTATTGAATGTTGTTTTCATTAAATTAATCGTGTATTGCTCTTTTCCACAAGATTAATAGGTTTGTTGCTTTTTGGTGACAAAATTCAGCCATTTTCATCGCTATGGAATTCAATTGATCACTATTATGTCATAAAATCATACTTCAAACGTAATTTACTTCACTCTACATGCCTAGATCAGGGTCATCGTTTGTACACGTATAGGCCTACTAGTATTTCCTCGATTCTGCGTTTCAACATGTGTGTACTGGTGATGATTGTTGTTACTATGGGTGTATATAGACGGTGAAGGTCGTTGTTACCTCATAGATTAACAGGGAGTGACCGTTCAAGTGTGGGCGTTTCTAGTATCGGTGGTTACCATGGTTACATCAAACTGATTATCGCTCCACAAAAATGTGTTTGGCTTATTTCACATTCTTCTATTCACCTTTTTAGGGAATGCAAAACAAAAATGATAATGATAATGAAAAAAAAAACGGTTAAAGTTCGAGTAAATTTGCCTCATCCGTTGTAGACTTACGACGTTTTCAACAAATTTGTTCAGTTTTTGTGATGTTAGGGCTTTGATGAGTAGGTATTTCCGCCAACTTCTGTGAAGGCAGAATGGCTAACTGCTCAATGCTTTGCACACAAACTGTACCATTTTCAACTTTCATCCATTAGTTTCATTTGGCTTGTTATCTACATGTCCATTGTGACTATAGGCCTAATAAGTTGGAATGTTTTATTTTCTTAAGAATTGGATCAACTGACGAATAAAAATAAAATGTGTGCAAATTCGTTAAAGAATTGCCCACGTTAATGACGCAGTTGCCAATTTAAGGATTTACCCCGTTACACAAATTATATCAAATTGAAAATTCACAATTCTTGAAAAATTTGCTCAAACTTTGACTGGGTCTTTTGTTTCTTAATGGTCTACATTTCCTCAATGAATCTAGATTTGTGGGTTTTATTCCCGAGTTGATGATGTGGACATTTCTGGATAGGTATACCAGAGTTCGTATGAAATCATGGATGATTGACTGACTAGCTTATTAGATCTGTTGACTGACCTACTGATGACTCAATCCTAAGATTGGAAGCCCTCCTTTGAGTTCCTTGGTTCGTATCAATGCAAGGGTACAACCCTGATTGAAGTAAGTTTTGGTGAATTTACCCCTCTTTGTACCACTTAGCCGTTTGATCACCACAATGTGTAAAATGATATACCATTACGAGATAGGGAAATTCATGAAAAAAAATAAGTCGAAACATTGGGATTTTTTTCTTTTTCATCTGGAGAGTTGTATTTGTCGTTGATGTGGAACATTAAAACGAAAGTAATATGGTCAGTTCAAATCTATCAATTTTACGCCTACGCGGGATGTTTAGTCACATTTTCATCCCTGTAGCGACCCCTGGTACATTTTCTCTGGTTTATAGGACAGGGCAATTTTTGACATCCTTCCGCGGGGAAGCAGGATCAAAGAGACTTCCACCAACTACCGGTGGGAGAATTGTAGGCGAAATTACTGTAATTCCCCCCATCTGTGACATGGAATGTATGACGTCGAAATACAAGGAGGAATTCACACAAATAAATGTGGTAGAAATGACGATACATTTCATTT
>JZLH01S0100141.1:0-24835 GCA_001188425.1 Eucidaris tribuloides
TAGACACATCGCCATGCATCCCACTTATCCTATAGATGTACTCTCATAGAAAGAAAGAGTGTGGAAATGATGATTCCATGGCTGAAGAAATTGTTCCTGTTCTCATCTCCTTGTTTGCTGTCACATACCTCTTGCCAAAAAGGGATATCACTTTTTCGAGAATTTGGCCATGTCTTGATTCTTTGAATCAGTTGTGCTTGTTCTTGAGCAGTAACCGACTTTGTTCCTAGTAAGGGTGGTACTTGATATATGTTGTCTGATGTTGGCCGCGGAGTCGCTCGTCCACAACTTATTATACTCTTTCTGATGATTGTGTGAGCCACTCAGACTCGTCTCCATGATTTCCAATTCAAGGGTGACATTTCCTACCCACAACCGGAGTTCTTATGTCGTTCCTTTGTAATCACGGTATGACGGCCTCATCTCTTAATTAGCGATGTAATGCTGAGACTGCTCTTAATTGGATCTGTTACAATTCTCTTATTTTGATATGTTGTTGAATATGTTGTTGGCCTCAATCTCCGTTTCTCTCGTACTATCTTACAACGAGCTACATTCCTGGCGTGTATAAAACCTTTCCGATAGTACGCAATACTAATGAAATACGTTAGCAATGTAAGTAAAATTGTCTGCAAACATCGATTTGCAATGGTTGCCTCAAAAAAATTGTGTTGCCTACAACGTTCAGGGTTAATACGCCATTCTCCAGAGGGTGATTGTATAAAGTGAGCTGAGATTATGAAATACATAAAGATTGTTCGGATCAAAATTGGTCTGCAGGTATCTTGCATGTTGGTTTGCTATGGAAAAGTATGTTACTGATAGCACCGTTGCTATAGCTTACACATTGCGTTTGGCTTACACCCTCTGGAAATGTTAGAAGGTATGTGAAACTACTGTTGCAATTTTCAGTCTTTTATCATCATCTGACAACTTTCGCGACGCGATCGCTGCTATAGAGGGCAGCAGCGGGGAATTGAGTGGTCAATATCATGGACCGGAAGCACCATCAAATGAGAACATCAAACATTGAATGGACAGGGTTTTGTGCTATAGGTGGATGAATGTGCTGCACACGAATCCCATTGGCGAATTGGGAGAGATTGGGGAGGAGATAGATTGAATTTATTGGTTGGGTTGTGGTTGGTGTTTGGTGTTGGTGGTTGTGCTTGGTGGGCGTGGGTGTTGAATGGTTGTTGGTTTGGTTGGTTGGTTGGTGGGTTGGTTGGTGAGTTGGTGGGTGGGTTGGGTGAGTTAGGGTAGGTAGTGGGAGGGTTGGGGTGGTTTGGTAGGTGAGTTAGTGGGTGGGTTGGTGAGTGGGTGTGGGTAGGGGTTGGTGGATTGGGGAGGGTTGCATGGGGTGGGTTAGGATAGGTTGGTAGGTGGGTGGTTGGTTTTGTATTCGCCCTAATAACATTAATCAAGAACTATTCAGTCTCTTTTAAGTTAACTTGAATTATTTCTTTAACCGATCACCACTAAAACCTATCATAGTTAGTATTTAATTTGAGATTTCATTTCAACGATTCCGTTTGTGTTCTTGAAATTGATTCTGAGGCTTAATAGCAAATCTGATGTATATCTGTATGTCTATCTGTTTACTACACTCAATGTGTGTGTGGTATGGGTTGGGCATATTTGCCAATACTCAGCGAGTTTGCTTGTCCGTTTGTGTGCTAAGGTAACAGCTGTACAGGAGAATTGAATTTGAATTTGATCCAAACAAACATTACAATGAAATAATAAGTAAATGTGTAAGTGCCTGTAGTAACTGCCCGATTATGCATCACAATGAATATTTATGCATCACTTAAAATGGCACACAAAATTGATCTAGGCGCTGTACTGAAAATGTTCTTCGCGTAAAAAAAACGTGGATGTAACTATGCAGTTAATAGGCTTCATGCATGATAATTGTCTGAGCAGATGTCCCTCTGTACAATACATATAGCAAAACGTTAGCTAAGCCAAACTTTAAATCCCAACCCTATTCTGAACTGGAAACCCAATGACAACCATTAGCCTAACTCTTTGACTTTTGAGATATTGTCACCGAAGCACATGTGGGTCACCTATACTGCCCCCCCCATGGCAAAAGGGCATAACTGCCTTTTTTTCAAAATTGAGTTATACATGTATAGTGTAGGGGACTCAGTACATCATGTTAAACATGCAGAACAAAAAATATTAATTAGAAGAGTCCCTTTGTTTCATAATCCGCTTGTTAAAAGAACACTGAATAGGGCTTTACGTGTTGAACAAAATACAGTTTGCTCAATATCTCCAAAACACCTTAAATGTCAGCTATGCCCTTTGTCATGGGGGGGGGGGGGTCAGTATAGTGATGAGACATCAGAAGAATATTCCAGATGAATTTCTCAAACATTATAACCAGCCTGATAACAATGTAATTTATCATTCAGTATTGTGCAAGCAGCAAATTATAAGAAATACGTTTGGATCCAGTATCGTACAGATGGGGTAGTTACTACGCAAAAAATAAGGCATCGATAATGATCAGAGTCATAACTACATTAAATAACACAACTTTGCTTTCAAATATTTTTTTACGATTGTCTAAATCGCGATCTATTGCAAATACAAAGAAGCTTATATGGGCATTATACGCAAGAACTACGAACCAGAGAAGTACGAAATTTTTTTTGATAAAGGAGTTATTTTATTTTTTATTATTTTTTTGTCGAAAACCGCTGCGTGCTGCTCTCACTCGCCACAGAATCAGCCTATGTACACTCCAAAATATATGTATCAAGATATAAATTAATAGAAAATAAAGATGTACTGTAGTGAAATATTTTTAAGAGCATATCCATTCCTATCGTTCATAACGAAACTACGTATTTTTTATCATCATCTCTGCCATCCAAAAGGCGTTAGTTCATTTGGATCCGTTTGATCTAGACTAATGTTCTCCATTTTTTTTAACACATTACAAATAAAAAGTCAGAGTTGTAATTAGCGCCAGAATACACCAGAAAGCGAGTTTTACGAGTTAAAAATTCCCAAATTGTTCAAACCCGCTCGATCACTGCTCTCGCTCACGGAATGTACATTTCATTCTTAATGAGGACTCCCCTTCAAAAGGGTTTGCGCAAGTTACATTACAGCGAAAACAGAGCAACTTCAAGCGTAAACTTAATCTGATAGTGAAAATATCTGCACGAGTTGAAACATTATGGCTAGAAGGATTTGTCTCAAATTTGTAAGCTTTACTTTACCAGTATTGATTTAATCTCCCGTCAACTGATCTCATTGAAAGCTACAAAACAAAGTTTATTGTCACAGCATTTTCTTATAATTGCGAAACAAGATGAAATGTATGGCTATGACAATTTTTACAGCAGAAACTTTAAACGTATATTTGACTCTGTCCAACATTGAGGACTTCTTCCAGACTCGTTATTTCCCTTCGATGTGAACCAATTAACCGAGTCCCAGTCCCATCAACACACTCCCAAACATTAACTGATAAAACATTTCAGTAAATTATTTGATACAACATGGCTAGAACGAAATGTGCAACCGGTGACACGTTTGCAGATTAGTACGTTCTCGACAATTAAGTGATGAGGTTATATGCACATGTTTGTTTTGTCTACGTTCAAGCAATAGTCATACTCATACAAGCAAACAGGGGTATGGTTCTGTAGGCTATACAATAATGACATGACAAGCTAGGGCTTATATAATGTTCCATACGTTATGTTCTACACACAATTTTATGTTTGTGCATTCTACGCAGTGTGTATATACACTAGTTCATGACCATGAAAATCAATAATGCTTTCTAATGTCAGTATGGCTGCAGAGGAGTATAACTGTACACGTAAAGTTCTGTTAACAGAAAACCGTATAATTTTGCAAATCTAAGTTTACCATCACACTTTCTGAACACTACTTTGTACTTACCATGATAGTAGCATCCGAGTAGGCTCGTTTTCATGTGTCGTGTACATAGAATACTTGTATATAGTGACAAAAAACGAAACAAATTGTTTCCAGCTCAGTTGAGCATGTCGGAAGTATTATCCGATATTACCAGCAGTGTATAATAGACACACACCAGGGGGTGTAGTGCATCTCCGGCTGTGAATGTACTCAGTGCGCGTCGGGATTTATACGGCTAATGGAAACCGTGTCAAGTAGTAGCGGGCAGGCAGGGCTGTTTACATTTATTATATAGTTTAACGATTTTGAACTTTAGGTCGCCTGTTGATTTCCGCGTATGTAACCGATGACAATAGCAGACATTCCTGGCGAACTATCATGCAGTATATTAGATTACTTGTATTCGAAGATTTGAAATATACTTATTTTTTTATATCTGAATCTGTCCCCTCAATCATATAAATCTATTTATTATTCAGTTTTGTTTTAATGAAGTAGTGTGTGTTCAAGACCATTATTTTGCCATCCTGCTCTATAGCTTAAGTTTTAAAACAAAAAATATGATCGAAATAAAATACAAGTATGAAATTATTTCCAGTAAAGTCACATTCGATGGTAACAAAAAACATGAGATAAAATTGATTATAATCAATGAAAGAGAACACATCTTGAATAGTTGAATTCTAAGCCTAATTTTTGGCGTCATTTTAGGACTGATATGAAAGAAGTATAAACTATAGCCTTTTCATGTACATAATATAGTGTTCATGAACTAAACGCAGATTTTCAGAAGGAAAGTGTGGAGAATAAACCATAAAACACCTATTGAGGCATGTTTGTGTCATTTTGTCCGTTACAACTCTAAAAAAAAACATTTACCTTGGTTTAAGAAGACATATCAAATTATACTGTCTTTATAAATTCCATTCCCATATAATTTCATGAATTCTTTCATGTAATGCTTTATTCAACCACCTTAAAATGCTCATTATACAATTACAAATTATTCGTTTAAAATACAAATACATGGAATAAGCCAGGAATGCGTAAAAAGCATGAACTGGTCATATAGGTGGGGTCCCTATTATAAAATACATATAAACAACAGAAACAGTAATACACGTATATGCTCGAACAGCCTTCCTGGGCAGAGAATTGACCTAATATAAAAAATGTCATGAACATCCCACACAAAACAAAACACAAACTAAAATGAAAAAGAAAGACAAAAATATGTATGTCAGTTCCCTTAAAAAAATCTCTAATTTCAACCACAGTCTCTCATTGTATAGAATGTTAATTATCATACCTACTTTTAAAAGCCCACGGTGGAAATGCATTTTTAATTACAAAATTTTCTTTTAATTTCATTTATTTTTTATATCCAAAACAATGTATAATAAGACAAAACCAATATCATTAATAGAAAATAAAATACACTTTACAAAACTGGCAAATTTTTTTACGTTGATACAGACTGATCTGACAAAGAGAGCACAGCTTGTAATGCGAGTAAAAGCCCCAAATAATTGATGTGTTCGTTTCTATTTTTACTTTATTTCTCATACGAGTAAAAGGTCAAATTTTACACAGTAATAAATTCAAATAATCTCATCCAGAATGGATGCGAACTAGTTTTACGAGTGGAGGCTGAAAAGTTCATGGGTTGAATTAGTATAGGTGCTATGCTACCACAACAAAACCAGTCATCCATGAAAGTCAACCCTGTCTGATACTAACTACATTGATGATCAAACTGTCTCCTTTTTCTGTTCTTTCTTTCCCAGAGCGCATAGGGACAGTTCATTATCATTGTTTATTTCCAGATATACTATCTTGGTTTGTAATTTAACATTGACAGTTGAGAGTTATGAAAAATATTCATTTGAGCATTTTTTTTTAATAGTAAAGACTTATCTTCCCAGACATGTGTCAGCGTTTTAAAAGGCTTACAATGCTGAAAGATCAACCCAAATGTGGTTATCACTCTTTAGCATGCACTGCATTAAGTTATTGGCTTAAAACGTGGCAGAAAAAACTGGAAAGAATCTCAGAAGAGCATAAGTTGACCCCGTGCAGTTTGGAAGAGCAAGTCTCTGCCATCTAAAATCTGCTAAAACTGACCAGTTTCAAAAAACCTCAACTGCCAATGTATAAACTTTTTAAATAGAAAAAAATATCTGAAATGAAACAATATACTTTAATGCACGACTAGTTTCATTGCTGTAGCATATAACTCCTGTCAGCCTATGACCTTTTCAGCCTCCAACCGTAAAATACATACACCCACAAATGTGTATTTTTCAGGGCCATGGGGTACAGAATACAAAAGGAAAACAAATTACCGTAACCATAACTATAACCAATAAACATAACCATTCCACGAAATGAAACATTGGTGTCCCACTTTTTGAGAGTTTTGGTCAAAAGAGGGCGGTGTTCCATTCTGCATTGATATTGGACCTTTAAATGGAATATTATACCCAGACTCCATACCAGCCAGGTCATGTGGGGGCACAGGGCTGTAGGAAAGTTGTAGCTCAGACAGTTGTAAATGTCAGGGCCCCCAGTGGTATTATGTATTGAGGTCAGAAGTTGAGCTGTACTATTTAGACCTGAGCCTATAATCTTTAAAGGCACAATTTAAAAATGGCCACAGTGAAAAAAAACCCCAATAATCTACATAATCCTCCATGATTCAAGTGTCTTTGATAAAATCTAAAAGTGAAGCCCTGAAAAATGTATTCTTCAAAATGATCATTTAGTGATTTAAAATAGTGAAAAGCTATGAGTACCCAGTTTTTTCCATGCATATTTCTTCCCATAAACTGCTGTGTGATACTTTATACCATACTGTATAGTCCTCTGCATCAGTCAAGTGATGTGTATACATGTACACCTTACCAGTGGCAGTAGGAGCATAACTTTCCAAAGTTTCGTATTTTGGGATGTTTGTTTGTCTATTCAAATACTAATATCCAGCTCAGATATCACAGTTTGACAATTTTGTTTTTAATTCTAGCTCCACAGTGTTAAACATACATTTAACATTATGATTTCATAATCTATATAATATCACTATACTCTCGGGGTTTTTAATGGTTTGTAGTCTGGCATTTACAAATAAATTTATTCATAATATATAGTATCATGCAGATTTTTATTTGTAGGGAAGATTCACTTAAAGAAGTATCAGTAGAAACACAATATTTTTTTTTAGATTGATTTGATTAAATGTGATGTAAATTGATTATATTTGATTTATATATCCAACCTCCTCCTCTACTGTGCGTAATTTTGTTTTCATTAATTTCTATGAAAAAAAGCACAAGGGTTTGAGAGCGTGTGATTTTGCGGGGTATTACGATATACTAATAGTCAATAAAAAAAACTACAATTTTATTTTTCCTACACACACACACACACACACACACACACACACACACACACACACACACACACACACACACACACACACATATATACTACACACAACACACACACACACACAACACCATCGACACACACACACACACACACACACACACACACACACACACACACACACACACACACACCATATATATGCAAATAAGTTTGTGAGGCTGATTCCAACTAAGTTTAGGTGAATGACATTATCAGTATTTTCACTAGCCATACGTATACATACTGTAAATTAGTATGACATTAAAGCAAAACTACGTCAGTTACTATACATCAGTAGGAAATAGTATGAAATAGGAAATAGGACATAGATGATCGTATCTGGTATAGACGTTTATAAAATATGCATTAATAACGAAAAACATGCATAATTACGTAAATACAAGGCAAAGCTCCTTTCTGCAGTTACTTTTGTATGTATTTGGATTAATTTATCAAACACGGAAGGAAAACTTGCAATCAGCCAAAAATATCGCCTTTCATTATATGTCTCTGGCGTGTACATAATAAAATGAACATAATAAAATTCACATAATGAATTTTATTACAACTACGGTGTTACACAATTCAATAAAAATTATTAATCATCAATAACAGAATCGCGTTTAATATAAAATAAGTACCTACTACTTTCCTCCGGTATCCACCCTCTTCTCCCCGATACTTAAAATTTTCACCACGCCAACTAAATACATAACATACAGCAGTAAATAGCTTATTGTCACTTCGCTGTGGTGTCCCCCACCCACACACACCGGGTACTAAAGTAATATACACTCCAACCTATTTTGCACCCCAAGCCCCATTTCACTTTGCCGGATACGTACCATGGTGACCCGTCACTAGGTTACCCTGATAAAGTCGCACAACCCAAAGGTAAGGAAAGTGCCAACTATCATAATAATGATTTAAAGTATGAAAAAGAAGTGTCTTAAAAAATCAAAAGTTTTATGACATTCACATTTTGCAAAAGTCTTAATATTACAAAAAAAATCTTTATCAGGGTATTGCGGTAACAGAACAGGTCACTACCATCAATACTTTGCAATATTGACTTGAAGCTCGTGAAAATCATTATCAGCTGCTGCTCGTTTGAATTGTTTGATATCCATCTGTTAACTTACATTGTTATAACAGGTAATTAACATTACTTACATGACGTCCACACCATCGTCCAGGATGTTATTGATGGTGTTCCACTCCAGAGGCGTCGATGCCTGAGAGGTGGGGGGGGGGGCGGCACAGGTGGCGATTCCGCCCCACCAATGGAAAATATTTCGGGGGCAAACCACATTCGATTTGCCCCCCCCCCCCCCATAATTTTGACAACTTGACAAATCATAATTATTGCAATGCAAATATACGTTTTAAAAAGCATGGAAGGAACAGCACTATAAAACCATTAAACATTGCATAAAAATAGCTTTGATAACTTTTACAAATTCGCTCAATTTTTCGGCGCGCTTTGCGCGCATAATTCTGCAGTTAAAATTTGAGCGCGCGCGAACACGCCGAAAATTTCCCTCTTAGACTTTTTTTCACTTTGCCGCCCCCCCCCCCCCCCCCCCAATCGAAACGGAGGATGGACGCCCTGGTTCCCCTTCACAATATCTCGTCATAGCTCCGAAGTTTGTCTATTTTTTTAAGCTTTATTCATTTATTCATTCATTTTATTTTTTCATTTCAAATGATAACAAATAGATGCCAAGAAAACCTCACATAATTAAAACTACAAACAATAAGGGAATAATTATATTCAAGCTATAATAGTTATAATAATCATAATAATCATAAATACATCTATATATGTTCAGATATCAATACAAAATTGATTTTTCACATTTTTATTTTTTTTAATTCTTCTAATACAATTAAATTATATTTGACAGATACAAACCACCTTTATCTAATAGTTGAGAAAATAGTAAAATATTTGGAAATGCAGAACCCTTAAAGAAGCACTAAGAGTTTGTTAATTGAAGGGCCCTGTGAAAAAGAACTCACACGCAAACACACAAACACACACACACACACAAACACACAAACACACAAACAAAACAAACACAGAAACAGACACACAGCTTAGCAGCGTTTGAATGTTTCTTGAGGGGACAGTTCGTCTTGACACCATCGAGCCATCTCTTGGCTTTCCTCCCGATCTGTGGTGATTTGCTTATGGACTTGCTTGTTTAAGTTGACAGGTAATTGAAATAATTGGGTAAGTGTAGGCCCTATGTTGTTATCAAATCTTATGAGGTGAGTTCCATTATGTAACTCACACCTTATTATAATTAGCATCAGCTGCGCTCACCAGCTTTGGTGAGGTTAAAAACAGGTTTAAAAACGACTTTGTCTGAAATTGTCTCACAGGCCTATGGAAGGAAAACATGTCCCTCCCTTATGGCTAATTGTAGAATAGCACAGTAAAGGTTTCCGTGCATAAAACCAACAGGTCCCTTTTACGTATCTGTCAGTATATAATTATGAGGCATGTTTTCCCAAGATTTCCTTCCATTCTTCATTCAAATGTTTATTCTTCAATTTTGGTTTTGAGTCTAGTCTTTGAAAAGCAGTCAAACATAAGTGATAATCAGAACAATAGCCTATAGTGCATTCTCTCACCGATGTCTGTATAATGAGTGTGTTCACACTACGCGTTATACACGATCATTTAATCACATTAATTGTTTTGATACTCTAAACATTATCAGTCCGACTGTTCTGGACATTTTCTGCAATTTTACTGCTATGCATGCAGTAGACTAACATTTGACATAAGTTAATACTGTCGAATGCAAACTCTTATTTACAGGAAATGTAATATTTAAGAAACTATCAAAAAACGAAAAACTTAATTTTCTTTACTCCATGAATAGGCCTATAGGGACAGGGAACCCTTTATTACAGCGCAGTTTCCATTGATGTTTAATATAATAACAAAAGTACAGATCCAGATACAAAAGAATGTATTCAGGGGAAATTTTTAATTCATCAGTAAATATTGATTAAAAATATAGTTCAAGTCACTGGGATCAATAATTCAGTAGGTATATTTCATTGACCCGAATATAAGTTAAGTTATTTATTTATTATCCGTAACAACTTTCTCCATTTTCAAATATGAATAAATAATTTTCAGGAAAATCGATAGGCCTAATTAAAAAAATAAACTTGAAATACACATCATGAAGATGTCTGTATGTTTTATGTAGAGTGGACATTTAAGAAATCAATGCATACAAAGAAGGAAAACTGAATGCAAATATTGATATTCAAAAACAAAATTATACGTATATCAAAATACAACTGACAGGAGCAGTACGTACAATGTACCAAAAGCACCTTAACCTAAAAGTCGAAGGCCAATACGGGCAAATAGTCACGTCTACACTGCAATACTTATTTTGAAAACGCCATATAGCGAATGAATGGAAATTCCTGCAATAGCCTACAAACAGTAGACGCGAATTCGTGTCGCAAAATTAAGGCACACATAACACACACGACACACAACTGGCGACCTCTCTATGATGATGAACGTACGCACAGTACGGAAAGAACGTTCGCGATTATGACTTGCACGGTGCGCTGTGTGACAATTTACGTTTGACCCGCACCGACGTCCATGTCAACATGACACCCATGTGAGAAATGAACTGAGTCCTGGCCCATTTGTGCGAGATACATACATCAAATCTCAGGTAAGATCTGTTTGTCTTACATGAAGCATAATGGAATACAGAAGGGCCATGTATTCGTAGAATACAGATCGTGGATGTAGACATTACGTATGGTAGTAATACAGTCTCGCTTGTTAACATACGCGTACATTTAGTGTACGATATACTCGTAGTATATTCTTGCTGTATGTTTGTTGATGTGTGTGTCCTATATACAATGCAGTGCAATCATGCGTTTAAAGACCGAATATTCTTGTGCGCACTTAATAAAAAAAAGGTAAAGATAATATGCTCAGAAATGTGTGATACGTAAACCCTCAAGTGTAGCATGACAGCAAAATGTGCCATACGTATATATTTTTAAAAATTATATTGATGTATTGTTACAGAATAATAACAATGTAATATCATTTTTTTTCGGAGAATGATAATCATATCCGTTGACCCATATCTTATTTGACCTCCTTCATCATTCACAAGGTCGCTCATCTGCAACTATCATTTTAACACAGACTTAGCTGGTACAAAGAGGTTGTAGGCCTATTGCTGATAATTTTGCCTCGATGTCAAAATTATATTTTGTCTAGTCTCAAATATACTCGAGCAAGTACTGCTTATAACAACGAGTATGCTTTTCAGTACCACAACTTTAACTAGAGGGAAAATTCATTTATTGTTTTTTTTTTGGGGGGGGGGTGTGAAGGGGTGGGAGAAATTTATTTCTTATCATTTCATGTAACTAACATGGTTCAACATTGTATAAAAGAAACTAATTGAGTAGTAGTAGTAGTAGGAGGAGGAGGAGCAGCAGAACTAGTACAGATATAGTAATAATAATCATATTCATCATCATCATTATTATTTATTATTATTATTGTTGTTGTTATAGTAGTAGTAATAATAATAATGATAATAACGATCAGTAGAAGTATCAGTAGTAGAAGTAGTAGTAGTAGTAGTAGTAGTAGTAGTAGAAGTAGTAGTAGATGCAGTAGCAGCAGCAGCAGCAGCAGTAGTAGTAGTAGTAGTAGTAGTAGTAGTAGTAGTAGTAGAAGTAGTAATAGTAGTAGTAGTAGTATAGAAGTGCAGTGTAGTATAGTAGAAGTATAGCAGCGGTTGAAGTAATGAGAGTAGTGGTAGTAGTAGTAGCAATAGTAGTAGTTGTAGTAGTGGTAGTAGTAGTAGCAGTAGTAGAAATAGTAGTAGCAGTAGTAGAAGTAGTGGTAGTGCAGTGTATACTTATAGTAGAATTAGTAGTACAGAAGTATGGTATAGCAGTGGTTGAAGTAGCAAGGGTAGTAGTAGTAGTAGTATGGCACTAGTACTAGTAGTATAAGTAATGGTAGTAGTAGTAGTAGTGGTAGAAGTAGTAGTAGTAGTAGTAATAGTAGTAGTAGTAGTAGTAGTAGTAGTAGCAGTAGTAGTAGTAGTAGTAGTAGTAGTAGTAGTACAACATACGCTTTAGCGCATGCGTTTTGAGTTTAAGGGGTCTTTTTGTAATGATGTCCTGGTGAAGTTATTATTGGACAATTACAAACAATTTGAAATTAAATCAATAAATAGTCCCCCTTTCTTCTCCAAGGCGGAGAGATCCTCCAATGCAGGTACATCCAAGGCAGAGGCGCTGGAACACAAAATTAAACACTTTTCGCCTCCCTATAGGGGTGGGTGTTTAATTCATCCTAGCATCGTAATTCGGTTTCATATTTCCCGTGAAACAGTTTCGATAGTTTTGGAAAGTCTTCTAACAAACAAAAAAACAAAAAATAACAATATGTTACTTTGAAATGGCCTTAGAAAGACAACCAATGTACAGCCAACGAAGTAGAGAGCGTCACTCATCTTCATAAGACAGTGATAAGAAGGATGCACCTCCTATTTTAAGATGGTGGCCTTCACTCCACATAATTATATCCATGGTAAAGAAAAGTGACACGACAGTACATTTTAAGATGTTCAAAAAAAGTAAATCGCCTTTAGATTTGAGAAGGAATAAGAAATCATAACTTGAACAGGCCCTGTTTAAAAGTGGGGTGTATCCTCCTTACCACTATCTTATGAAGATAGCAGGCGCTTTCTTCTTACCTGGCTGCGGTGGTCTTTCTGAGACTGCTTCAAAGTACATGTATATTGTCATTTTTTGGTTTGTCGGAAGTCTTTCCAAACCATGAAAACCATTTCACGGGAAATGTGAAACCGAATAATGATAATAGACTGAATTAAACACCCCTATAAGGAGGCGAAAATTGTTTCTTTTTGTGTCCAGTCCCTCTACCGGGCTTTATTAGATATTCTCTCCGCATTGGATAAGAACAGAGAAAGGCTATTTATTGATTTAATTTCAAATTATTTATCATTTTCCAGTTATAACCTCACTATAGGACATCATTACAGAGATACTCTTCCAACAACAACAACAAAAAAATACATAGGCCTAAGTACATGTACATTTTCCAGTTATAACCTCACTATAGGACATCATTACAGAGATACTCTTCCAACTAAAAAAAAATACATAGGCCTGTAGCGTATGATGCAATACTTACAGCAATGGGTGGTAGTGTAAAAGCTGCTATGCGAAGCTTAATTGACAAAGCAAATTGATGTTGAGCCAGGAACAGTTCCATCATTTAAATATAGTTAGTGAAAAGTTTGCTAATTGATATGTCATTTAAAATAAATTTTATCATGTGATGAAAAAAATAGTCCATAACAGGGCTTATATAGGGCCTACGTGTCAACCTTGTGTGACATATACAACCTTATTTGACGGTTTCTTGTCAATATGTAGTCGCTGATTCCAAATCTGATGGGTGTCATGAACATTATTCAAAATATAGTATGTAATATTCAAAATGGCCGCCATGACATCATTTTTATGCACAAATCCGTCGCTTTGTTAGATATGCGTGTTGTTTGAGTGGTTTCTTGTCAATATGATGGTGCTGATTCCAAATCCACTGACTGTTAGGTGTAGGCCTAAATTCCTCATCATGCAAATATTAAAAGTGGCTACCATAAGGGTATAAAATCCAACCCTTTTTGTGATTATGCATGTAATTTTGATTTTTTTTTTTTCAATATGAAGGCATTGATTCAAAATCAGCCGATCACAATTTGTCTAAAAACTAAAAAAAAAATAATAATAAAATGTCCGCCACACAACACTAGGCCTCAATGTGCGATTTCATTATGTTGCGGATTTGTGATATCATAACCTCTTCTTAGCGATTTTTTTGTCAATGTGAAAGAATTAATTCCCAATCTGCTAGGTGCCAGACAATAGATTTGAGTGTCTTTGTAAAATCTAAATCTTCACATCTACTGAAGAAAGCTATTTCTTCTCAAAGACATAGGCTAACATTGTGGAGCTTCAATTTAAAAAAAACAAATTGTCAAACTGTGATATCTGAGCTACCCTGGAATACAAAAGTTTGGAAGCCACTGGCAAGATATCATAGGTATGCATAATGGACAATTTTCACTGCGGTGGAGTAAAAATAGCCTAAATCTACACACAGTAAGTCTATGGGAGGAAATGGGCAAGTTGACTCTGGTCAACTGGAGTACTCGTATGTTTTTACTTTTTTAAAGCACTAAACAAACATTTTGAAAACCCTTTTTTCAGGGCTTCATTTTTAGACCCCATCAAAGACACTCAGAGCATGGAGGGTTATGTAGCTCACATTTTTTTAAACTGTGGTCATTGTTAGCTCGTGTATTAAAGAATATTCGGCGTGTCAGAATATGCGGTGTAAACTTGATATTGGCATGCGACTTCTTCCGTTGTTATCGTAATCAAACATAAGATGTGTTTGGGAGATGGTATGGTAAAAAATGTGTTTCATTTCCATATCGTTTGAAATATGTGGTATCCTATATGATGGGACAAGCTCGTGTCAAGTTGTCCCAAAAAATGCATATTGCAGAAGTTTATTGTATTGTTTTTTCCGTATAAAAAGCATACATGTATGAACAACAATTATAAAAAGATTACAGATAAAACCATACGGATGGATAGCCCTACTCAGCGGTGCCTATATGACACTGCTGTTTTACAGAGGGGTCCAAGCGAGCTTCTCAATGTTTCCTTCATTAGAGAAAAATCTTTAAGATGTTATATCTGGGTCTCAGTATGGATATAAAATTGTCGCCTTCGTTTTGACGAGAAACCATCACAATATTGCAAGAGCAATAAAGAAAGCACTGACCAAGAAAGCGTTGTAACATATATTTAATGGTAATGGCGGCCATTTCAAAAATTTCTCTTTTTGGGGGGGGGGGGGAGGAATGATGAAAAATATATGAGGAACCAAACACATTTGAAATTTGCGCTTACTTTAAGAAAAATATAAAATATCATACTGTCGATTGCCACTTCATGGAGACCATTTTGAACTTTTCTTTATATTTTGCAAAATGCTCGTGTTTTCACGTTTAGCACCCATCAGATTTGGAATCAACATCTTATTGACGAGAGAACATCAAATCAAAATTCATATGTCACAAAACAATGATTTTTCTTTTGGGGGAGAAATGATGAAAAATATATCAGAAACCAAGCACATTTGAAATTTGCGCTTACTTTAAGAAAAATATAAGATATCATACTGTCGATTGCCACTTCATGGAGACCATTTTGATTTTTTTCTCTATATTTTGCAAAATGCTCGTGTTTTCACGTCTAGCACCCATCACATTTGGAATCAACATCTTATTGACGAGAAAACATCAAATCAAAATTCATATGTCACAAAACAATTATGTTTTGGTAGAAAATTGCGTCATGGTGATTGGTGACCATTTTAAATATTTGTCATTTTAAAAAGATTTACATTGTTTTACATCTTGCACCCAGTGGATTTAGAAGCACCATTTCCAGATATCGAAAGGAAACCACATAAAAATGACGTTTATAACACGAGCTCATTTAATAATACAAGAGTACAGTGAGGCACTGGCTAATGCCAGTTTGTGTCGTTATAAATGCAATGATTGTAATGTAGTTTGCTTCATTCAAATGCGGTAGAAGATGTGAACAGGTGGAAAATAAATAATATTTTAAATGTTTCATTACCAAGCTGTAAATTCTGTATCCACCATTAGGCACTAAACTATTAATTTCCCACCGATGTGACTTACAAGGATATTCGATGTTGGTCATATTGGGCATAGACCTATTCGTTCTTACAGATGTGACCGGAGCAAAAGGATTGTCATTGCCTTTTTAAAGGTCAAAATCTTTCCAATTGAACCATTTTTGGCCCACTCACAAGTTCACAATCTAATGAGTGCATTGATTATCATTGTTATTGTCTGGCAAAATGTGATGTTTTTATCCCTTTATTATCGTGATTATGAAATCATGAAGTGAATCACATTATTTTTGTCCCAGGCAAAATGAGATGAGTGTGCTTCATGTAATGTAGTTTGCTTCATTCAAATGCGGTAGAAGATGTGAACAGGTGGAAAATAAATAATATTTTAAGTGTTTCATTACCAAGCTGTAAATTCTGTATCCACCATTAGGCACTAAACTATTAATTTCCCACCGATGTGACTTACAAGGATATTCGATGTTATTGACCAACATGAGTTTTATAGTTAATTTATGCCCAAAGATGCCATGTACAGCTTTTATCGCCTCATCAAATATGGAATCATAAATGTGAATGATATTCGTTCGTGGGAATGCGACCTATTCAGATGGTCATTATTGTCTTTGGCAGTTCTTTGGACTGAGAACATTTTGGTCGAAACAATATGCAGAATACGACTATACTACTACTACAATATCTTTCCAACTTGACACAGGGGAACTTACCTCGCTCACTCCTGGAATAAAGAACGATGGCATGTGATCCCTTCGCTTGTTGTCAAAGGCTTTAGACCTGTTTATTTTTATTCCTCCGCAACGAAGTTGTCCGGAGGCATCATGTTTTCGGGTGGTCCGTTCGTCCGTCCGTCTGTCTGTCTGTCCGTGCATCCGTCCATCCGTTACCGGTTCGTTACCGCGATAACCCAAGACCGGCTGATCGGATTTCGAAGTAACTAGGACCAAGTATGTACCATGAGACAACAATGAACTGATTAGATTTGGGGGTTGAAAGGTCAAACGTCAAAGGTCACAGGACCTAAAACATGTCTGATTTGGGCTCATTACCACGATTACTTAAGATCAGTTTGGCCGATTTTGATGGAACTCGGGTGAAGTATGTATTATATGGCAACAATGAACTGATTAGATTTGGGGGTTGAAAGGTCAAACGTAAAAGGTCACAGGACCTGAAACATTTCTGATTTGGGCTCGTTACCACGATAACTTTAGAACGGTTGGTCCGATTTTGATTTTACGTGGGTGAAGTATGTATTATAAGGTAAAAATGAACTAATCAAATTTTAAGGTCAAATGGTCAAAGGTCAAAGGTCACGAGGCCCTATACCTGGTTTCTTTACCACGATAACGTGAGAACGGCTTGTCTGATATTGATGCAATTTGGGTGAAGTATGTGTAATGGTGCACTTATAAACTGATGAGATTTCGGAGTTCAAAGGTCAAAGGACATGAGGCCCTATACTTGATGTTTTACCACGATAACTTATGAAAGGCTTGTCAGATATTGATGTAACTGTAGTGAAGTAAGTTTTATAAGGCACCAATGAACTGATCAGATTTGGGGTTGAAAGGTCAAAGGTCACAAGGCCCATACATGTCTAATTAAGGCTCGTTACCGCTATAACTTCGGGTGATGAAAGATATATCACTGTATACACTAGCTGGAGTTCATCTCCTGGGTGATTTGACGGGATGATGATGTAACTTGGGTCAAGGACGTGACTATGTTTTGATGAACTGATTAAATTTTGGAGTTGAAAGGTTCAAGGTCAGAGGACCTGGCATTTCATTTCAGTTCACTACCATGGTAAGTTAAAAGATTTTAAATCAGATTGAATATAATGCATTTCATCTTTGGAATTGGACGGGGGTGTGGAGGCATACTCACCGGCTGCGCGCATCCGAATTGCTCTAGTTTTTTTCTGCAGTGGGATACATGGTGTTTCGATATCTCCTAATTATTCTTTTTTTTTAAAATCTTCCGTAGGTTTCACAATGGCTAGTGCATCAACTAGTGCATTGGGCCAACAGGTGCACACTGCTGCCAAACAGGGTGACGTCAACCAAATTAACTGGCTACTACAAGGGTTAACCCTGGAGGAAGCCAAGATTGCGCTGGAGTGGCAAGACTTCTTTGGTGACACGGCCCTGACACTCGCTGTCCGATTCAGACGTGAAAAGGTCGTCCGTATTTTGGTCGACAAATATGGCACGGACATTAATGCAAGTAAGGTCGAGTTATCCGGGAACAACTCGGACGAAAATACTGCGCTTGCTTACGCCGTTGCGGGCGGCAGTGTCGCAATAATGGAAATTTTGTGCAAACATGGTGCTGATGTTAATCGAGGCTATCCACTGCATCGAGCATGTGAGGGTGCTACACCAAAGAGTGTTGAAATGATGAAAGTCTTGTTGCGACATGGCGCGAATATCAATTTAAAGAATGCCAAAGACATGACGCCCTTGATGATAGCGTGCCAGAAGAAAGCTCCACAGATTGTTCAAATCCTTCTCAACGAAGGAGCTGATCCGAATCTGTGTTCGAGTGAAGGAAATACGGCGTTTCATTATCTCGTGGAGTGTGATCAAAATGCGGTTAAGGAATCTACGTGTAAAATTATACAAATGGCCAGATGTCTGATGCGAAAGCGTGCACTGATGAAACAAAACGCCATCGGTCTGACTCCGCTGACGCTAGCCTGTCTGAAAGGCAACGAGACATTGGTTAACTTTCTAGTGACGTCACGAACCTTGTCCGATCGAGATCGTGCTGAGGCGTTTGAACTGCTCGCATCTTCATTCGCTTTTAGCAAAATCCCAGCAACCTCTAAAAACCGATGGCAGATCAACAACAACCCGGGTACCCAGGGTCAATGTTATGACTTCTACGTTAAGGCCATGTCAGTGAGATGTAACCATAACCCACCCATTCGGAAATTTGTCAGTCAACAGCGGGTTGAAGCCCTCCAATATCGAGTGGAAACTCAAACAATGAAAGAACTAGCCGCAATCAAAAACCACCGGGAAGCGCTGATGGTTGAATCAATCCTTGTTCGGGAAAGGATTCTAAAACCCGCAGCATATCGGGATTACCTACTACCAGAAATAACCGAGTATTTCACTTACTTAAAGTACATGTTTCATTTCAGACAAGCCATAGCGCTGTTGACACATAGATTACATCTTCAGCTCGGGTGTAGCCAACGTGTCTTTGAAACGAACGTCATTTTCCTTCTCGGGGTGCTTCGTACGGCAGAAATGGTCGTTAATGATAATACGGTCCTCCACCTTCTGGACGCGGTGTTAACATTTATGAGCGAATGCCATACATGCAATGTGTCAGAGAAGCGATTCGTCCTAAGATGGCTCTTTGTGTCTCCACTTTATCTCCTCTATCTAGGGATACTTCGAAGTCCCGATGGTAGTGACTTTGATGTAAGTACCCGTAACTTAGCGTTCAGATTCCTTCGTGTTGTTCGAACACTGAAACAATCGGTGTCATCGACGTACGCGCATCACGACGAAACCTATCTCTTTGGATACTGGATCCCAGAGCCCTACCGGGCGATTGCAGGAGACACACCAATGCACGTGGCATGTAAGCACATTCCTCCAATGGATTATCGAGGAAATAAAGGCGCAGATAATCCTAATGCCCTATCCTCGCTACTCCGGCTCTTGCAAGAATGTGGGGAGAGTATCAATGCATCAAACGCGGAAGGCAAAACACCGTTGCTCGTCCTCTTGGAGCGATACGCCTCGGCCATGACGACCGTTGTTCGGAAAGCAGTTCTGAATCTTCTGATCGGCGGTGCTGATCCAAACGTGAAGGACAGACTAGAACAGACGCCATTACATACACTCATTATAGGCTACCGGTCTCCCAAGTCTGACGAGACGTGCGATGACGAACTTGAGGAAGTCATACGGATCCTTCTAAAAAGTGGCGCCAATCCGAACGCAACAGACAGACGCAAGAACACACCACTTCATTGCATGTTTCACCAGAGTACGACCAAGCGGCCATCATTGAAACGCATCTCCGAACTCTTACTGGAATATGGGGGATGCGTTGATTCCATGTGCAGTAACGGAGTTTCCGTGTTAGATCTTTGCCGGGATGAGGACACGAGGCGATTGCTAAAGAAACATCAATTGCTTCATATAGACAAAGTTTCTTTAACACGTCTTGCTGCCAAAGCCGTGCGTATTCACAGGGTACCTTACCATGACATTGTTCCAGAGCTGTTTATTCGCATAATAGAACTCAGAGATTGATTCAAAAGAACACTATTACAAAGACACTTTCACAAACTGTAAACTGTCACTTCCTTCTCCCAGTATTACAGCCAAGTTATCCAAAGAATTTTGAGACTGGAAAGTAGAGGAATAAAATTAAGGTTACGCGACACTTTCTTGGGGACAAAGGTTTGAAAGGGGTTTTGGATTGTCTGAAGGGTACTTAATAAATTTGCCTCCGGTAACCCTGTCGAAAATGGCAGCAAATGTTAGCAGTGGTCAAAATAGGCGCTACATGGGTCAAATTTGAAAAATGGTTTGATTGGTTCGAATCATACATCAAATTACTCATCTTGTCAAGCAGAATTCAGAAAAGTATAGTTTAATTTCCATATCTCCGATCTTCCATTAAGTTGCTATGACCAAATGTGGATAGATCAATGAACTTTCAGTCAAAGGTCAAATTCTTAAATTACCCAATTTGATTGATTTGAATATCTGAATACATGTATATGTTTAGTACCGTTTAGACAATCCTAAACCACTTTCAAACCTTTTGTTCCAATGAAAATGTCACGGAACCTCAACATTGTTGCTTTAATAGGAGGTCAGCCGGACTGAAAGTGCTGATTATGGTTCTTGACCATTATATTTTCGCTAGACAATGCATGCACGAGGGCACTAATGCATGATTAACTCAGTCAATCTTTCCGTTTCATGGACTGTAAGTCTCGTGGTCAATTGGGCTAACTCCGCATATCATTGGACAAGTATTTAACCCTTTTCCACCATCTTCTACTTTATTAAAGCCAATCACACTTTTAAAAGTATGATGGGCAAAGACACTTGTTTTGCCATCAATCTCTGACAAGGGTTAATGAGATGTAGCAAACGAACTTAATTAGACAATCACCTTGCACAAAATTGAATCATCAAAGTGATTACTTTCATGTTAAAATGCTTAAATCAGTTCAAGTTCCGTACTTTTTTCTTTTTATAAAATGAACATCTGAACATCTGTAGCTCATATTTTAGAACTGGAAACATCGATATGCAATGCCTTTAACACCACATCTGTTTATCTTAATTTGTGCAATTAACAGTATGGTTGTAAGTCTTCATAATTATGCCAATTGTGGACTTATTTTGTCACATTTAAACATTTGCGTAATGTTTATATGGCAAAGCTTTTTTAGTTTGAAGCATAATAAATTTGTATTATCAAATTAATGATAATAAGATCAAATGCTTGATCTGTAATTTTAAATGACTCAGAAAAAGATTGACCCAACAGGACTCGAACCTGAAACTCACCGACATCCGTCCAGCGGCACAACCACCAGTTTTAGTTTAAAAATGTTTTTCAAAATTGCTCGGAGAAATGGGTATAAAGGCCCTGTCACATATTAGCGTTTAGAGTCAACGTGTGCCCAGCGTATATGTTTTTCGTCGCGAAATTTTGGCTAAGTCCAAACGCGCTCAAACACGCTCAAGCACGCTCAAATTCCAGGTCAAAAAGGTGTGAAAACTAATGACTAACGCATGATGAACGAATGGTAATCGCATATGTAGCGTCCCACGTCACGAGTGATAGCGCGCGGGTAGCGTGAAATGATGGAGGAGCTACTCTAGGAGACCGTGACGTCAAAGAAAAGAAAAATATCACGGTGCGTTAGCTATACTGTACGCACACGTTATTCTAACGGTAGACTATCGGCAAGAACGTCAGACGGGCGCCCGGCGAAAGTCGATGGAAGTTGGTCAGCACGTTGTCGCACGCTCAAAATTTTGAACACGTCCAAAATCAAACGTCGGGCAGCAGCGTCCTTCAACGAACCCTGGCGACCTTTGGACGAACAGCTAACTAATACAGCGTATGTCTACCGTTTTACCAACGACTGACAACGTATGCGAACGTGCACCCAAATTTCCGAAACCGTTAGACACACGTTGAATCTACACGCTGATGTGTGACAGTTCCTTTATCCTTTGACCCCATGTGTGCGTTGAGCATTCGTTATGAAAACGGATGGGATGGACGTGTTTTGAACGAACTGTGGACGATTAAGAAACGAACAACCTACGTGTGGAACGTTCAAACAGCGAATACTCAACGAATACATAGCGCACTGGTAAGCACGTTACCACAGTCCCAAAATTTTGAACATGATCGAAATAAAAAATCGGCACCGGCGTGGCTGACGACCCTTGGGCGCACATCTGACGAATACAACGTATGTCAAACGTATTACTAACGACTGACAACGTACGCGAAATTTTCAAACACGCTAGGCACACGTTGGTTCTAAACGCTCACATGTGACAGGGCCTTAAGAAGCATAAGCGTACTCAGGATTTTTCAAATAGGGTGTTTATCAGCGGCTAAATTGTGTCTGATTACAGCCAAGCAGCGAAGTGACTAGCAAAAGAAGGGATCGTCAGGTCCGGCGGGACCCTATTTCACGGCCAGATCACTACCGCGGGAGCCGGTTCCACGGCCGAAATTTTTTTTTTTCGCAAAGGGGGATGTTTTCCGTGAAAAAGTGGGTGTTTGTCGTAAAACCCATCCCTCGGTACGCCTATGATTACAAGTAACTGTTAATCATTACGTTTTTGTAGTTGATGGTGCCTCAAGCTTGGTTTGCCCAAACTTTTTACTGGAAGTAAGTAGGCCTTCACTGCAAAACTTGGGTGTCAATTTTAACACTTTAGGTGTTGTCCGATATAGTGTCACGCTTGAATACTTTTTTGTATTAAAGATATTCTTAGTATCATAGGCATACGGGGTGTTTTGATTGTTCAAACACCCTCATTTTTGGAAAGGGGGATGTTTAAAACCCACTTTCTTACGGAAAATACCCCCTTTTGCTGAAAACGCCCCTTTTGATCATGGAATCGGTTCCCATCGATCGCGACTTGGCCGTGAATGGATATGATTTGCCCGTGAAAAGGGCTTCCTGCGGACCTGAGCGTTTTTTTTTGGGGGGGGGGGGGGGCTTGTCGCTTCGCCGTTTCACCATGAACGGACATGATTTGGCCACTGATGAACACCTCCACCCCTTGAAAATTAAAACACACTCGTAATGTTGAAATTCTAAAGTTGGTTTTGTTTACGACTGACGCCAGTGTAAGGTGGACTGGAAGGTTTTCACTGCATTGTACGGTAAATGTAAGCTTGTGTACTGATTAATGAAGTAAACATCTGTTCTCCATTTCCTTGGATTTCAAGAAGGAAGCATGAAACATTTACTTCATTGTACTTTATTGCAATGTGGAATCAGTTCACCTCGTATTTACCACTTACATGTAGTTAACCAATGATGTATTTGTCCTGGGTATTTGAATGATTGACTGTTTAAACGTGCAGAATTTCGTTATTGACCCGTCATCGCCATATCCACACTGAATTTCTGTAATTATTCTTGACAAGACGACTGTGTAAAGTCTTTGGTTAAAAGGAGTGTTTTGCCGGTTTTTATTACTCCTTTCTATACTACAATGCCATATTAAAAAATACAAACAAAGCCGTGTTTTGCCAAAGTCATGTTATTTGCTAATTCTCCCATGTGCTTAATCTCGAGACTAACTGATCGTTGCCACTTTCCACATAAAACTGTATTAGATTGTGCAATATTAATAGTGAAATATTTGTTTCGGAAGTTAAAAATGAAGAACGTGATCGCAAAACGAGTTAACTCCACTTTAGTAACTCTGGAGAAAAATGCATTTCTTTGCCCAAGTTCGTACACGCGCCTGTGCAAAAACAAAAGTAAAACCTGGGCGAATTTGTGATTGGTTGTAGAATTTGGCTTCAAATTTCATACTAACGCTAGGTACGTAGGTGATAAATATGTTGATGTTAATAACTCAATTTTGGTGGAAATGGAGTTAACATGTTTTGTGATAAAACTCTTCAAATATAGATCAGTAATTATATTTACCACAAAATAAAGTCAAAGCAGTGCACGTACACCCTCCCAAAGGGGGAAAAACGCCACACGTTTGCAGAGGTGAGTATATTGTATACATTTACATGTAAGATGCTCTTACGAAGTAAAAACAATAAATTATAGTGTTTTCGCTCTATCAGGCCTGTGGTGTATCTGGCTGTTACCATGTATCAAACAAACAAACTGTACACAAATAATGATTTGAAGACATCGCGAAAATGAATTGAATTTTAATGAATGTTTTATTTCCAATCTAATAAAATGAATTGCATTTTATTATTTAAATCAAACACAACGTACAGATGACCTGAAAATCTGTCGGTGTAGTTATCATTATCTATGAGCTGATGTTCTTTTACACAGTATTCTATAGAGTATTTATAAAACTTTATGAATAAATTACGTCAGTAATGGCACAGTTGATAATGCAGTATTTTATTATGACTGTTACTGTTTTTGTGGCTGTACCATTCAAGGTCATTCTTTGTGCGTGTATT
>JZLH01S0100142.1:3369-14166 GCA_001188425.1 Eucidaris tribuloides
ATAAGAAATTAATTCTAATTCAGCATTTTTTTTAAAGATAATTGTTAGAAATGTCAAAAAGAATATTATCACCAAAAATTAGCATTCTGTGAGCTTTTTAAAGGGAATTATAGGCAAAAATATGATTTTATACATAAATATGCATAATTAATTACTTAAAAATAGAAGATAATTATTTTTCAAACTCTAACTATACAGTCTTGGAGATTACGTAAGGCTCTATGCACATGCAAATTTTCGCGGCGATCGCGCGATCCGCGGCCGAGATCTGAAGGGGGGGGCCAAATTAGAACCCCCCCCCCCCACCCCCCCCCGGGCCTATGCAATTTCAAAAAAGCTCGGGCTGATTAGGGTTAAATTGACAGTGCGCACTTCAGGGCTGTTATCAAAATTTGGTCAAAACAATATCGCTTTCTGTAGACCCTCTTGTAACTAGATCTGGAGATTCGTGGTGCCGACTGTTTATAAATGGCATTTTTGGTTGGCAGTGTGTTGACAGATTTATTGACAAAGTTCTAAATGCATTTCTGCTCTTGCACTACCACAAGTTTGATAGCTGAACAGCATGGAGGTCTCTCTTTACCTCCCTGTTTTTACCTCTCATGTGCAGAGTATTCTTAGCTATGGGGAATTCTTGGTCCTTCCCACTGCAGTGCATGTATTTCATAATCGACGGTATTTTGGGCCATATCGTGCCTCTGGCGATATTTTGAAATAATCATGAGATCATTATCGTGTATTCGATATTTTTTCAACATCGTCTAATTTTGATATTATCAAAACATTGCCCAGCCCTAAAGTACACCATTCACCAACTTGGTGGCAGTGACTCTGCACTCTTTTTTTATACTTGTAGGTCTATATAAATCCAATGTTAATTCACTGGAAAATAGTAAATATGTTTTAAAAACCACCACTTCTTTTTACTCCAAACCTAAACCTGAAAACTTGAATGAAAATTATGTTCATGGAATATTACTTTGTGATTCAAAACCAAAAAAAGAACACAGAAAAATGGGATTTAAAAAAATTCTTACTTTCACATAACCTTCAATAAATGTACATGTATAAACATACTTCACTGAACTATACGTACACTGCTAATGCAACAATGCTTAACAATAGATTTGTCAAATGCCTGCTGACTTGTAAATTGAGCCCATGGCTAAACTTCTTCTAAGCTCACCTAATTGATATAAATCTTGTTAATAATAAGTTCTCACAAATAAATGCTCTCGCTTGAATACCGGTAATAAAATGTAATTTTCCTTCAGGCCGTATCGGTAATGACTAAATTTTTCCTTCTGATAATTTGCCATTACAAGAAATAACTGTGTGCCTACATGCCCCAATGCACTCATTACTCATACAATTACTACTAATTTTATTGCTCATTTTAGTGTTGGAATTTGTTGCCATGGCAATGGACACAAACAGCAGTGAACAACGCTTAATATGCATGGTTACAATAAGACTTACAGTGAGAGTAATTAATGGCCTTGAATTAACAAATGCCGCTACGGTATTGAGGCAAGCTGAAAATAATTCAAACTGTCTACGCAAATTTAAATTCCTGTCACTCAAGTTATACTGTCATGATACTTGTTGAATTTTATGTGGCTTTGGTTCACAAAACATTTATGTTTTGTTAAACTTGTGTGAGAGACAGAGCTTCACAAACCTGATAAAATACAACGAAGTTTCACGGAATGTGTTAATTCTAAATGCCTCCAGCATGTTGAAACAGTGCCAGATTGAGAAACTTTTAGATTGTAGTGTCAAATTCAGACAGTTCAAACTTTTCGGGCATGCATGACGGAAAAATGGACTGCTCACAAAATTTGTAATTAAAAGTATCATCTTTCAAACTTTATTCAAACTATATTTCTGAAGTAACAATAAATTTTGTGAAGTTATTTATATCAAATCAATTTTATATCCACAAATGTGTAAAAAAAGGTACATGTTTCCCCATTTCAAAAAAAAAAATAAAAAATCTGAGCTAAAACCCCCAAATTTATATACAAAGTAATGCTACAACTTTATAAGTGATTTTGTGAGGCTTGCTTATGTACTATGTAAAAGAGTAATAAGTAATTAACCCGTTGGAGCTAAGTATGAAATATCTCATGTTGAGGTCTATGGGAAATGCATGTTAAAGTGAAATCAAATCATCTCCATTGGGTTAAAATCGACGTCACTATTTTTCATTCTCATAGCACTAATTCAAAGGCACTTGTCAATACTGTCCCACATAATGCCTCCAGGAGATGAGTAATGCGTATCTCATAATTGAATGTTGCTTAAAAAATTACTTTGAAAAGATTAAAAAATGGATCAATTTGTCTAGATTGAGACATACTCGGATTACATGAGCTCTTGTTAACATTGTCACATCTAATGGTTTTAGGGTATGAGTAGTATAGTATAGTATAGTATTTATTTCCGTATAAAAACAAAAAATAAAACGGATGGATAGCCCATATTCAGTTTTGAAGGTAGACTGTACCTTGTAACTGAAGATTTGTTTCGACATGTGACCCATATGAGCATCACTGACGATTTTGTTCTGCAAATTTACTGGACATTAAGTGGTGTGTCATATGATTTACGCCAAAGATGTACATATATTAAATAAGGCTTCCAATCCCTTGTTTCATACATTTTAAAATCCTCTATCTGTTTACTACTTTCTTTGTTCTTTCAATGCATCTTACATGTACGCAATCATATCCACTCTTAAACATCTCACATGTGCAGTAATTACATAAATATTATATATTTTAAGTAGTGCTTGTCCTGCGTTTCCCTTGAAACATATCAAAAGTTTGTATTCCTGTTTACCTTTATTAATGGTTAATAACATGGCAGATGGTTCATTTTAGGTCATTTCCAAATTTTATAACATCGTTATCTAACCTAAAAATATGACTATCTCAAATAAGTTTCATACCTTACTTAATTTTTTTTAACTTTCCATTTTTAAACATATGACATCATTTTGCAATCTAGAAATCATACTTTTTCCAGATAATTATGATATTTCACTGTTTTATTTTTATTTTTCCATCATTTGAGTTTCTTGTTTGACACTTCTAAATTCAATTTTTCATATTGTTCTTGTATGTTCTGATTTTTGTGAATTTGATTTGTTTACTTATTTATATGCTGGTCGACAGATTATAATTTATGATAAAATCATAAATTAAGTCCAACCCAGTATCTTGAATTTGTGGAAACAATAATTTCAGTCTAGAACACACACGCACAAATGTGCACACATGCATACAAACACAAAAACACACAGACATAATACAAACCAACAAAATAACAAGAGCCCCGGGGGGCACGACGCTCACCTGAGTTCTCGCAAACTCTCTATGGTACCATAGAAAAAACATCAGCTATATGTATAGTTTTGGCCCTTGAACCCTGATATCTAGGCACCCACATAGCCAAATGCACCAGTTGGACAACTTTGCATCCCCTTGCCATACACGTATAGCTGATTTTTCCAAGTTTAATTAAATTCTGACATCCATTTTCATAAAAACAAGGCACGCCCTAGTATCTTAATATTTGACCTTTGACCTACTTATGTGACCTTGACCCCAATTTAACATTGAGGTCACTATACATGTAGCATTTACCATCCAAGTTAGTCACAAATGGGCCAATAATAACCAAAGAAACATTTAACATCATTTGACCTTTGACCTACATATGTGACCTTTGACCCCCGAATTACATTGAGGTCCCTGTTACGCATCTACCACCCAAGTTTGGTTACAAATGGGCTTGTGGTTAGAAAGTTACCTATTTTGGGCCCTTATGGGCCTTGTCCCCTGGGCCCCCAGGGGGGCCTGGTGTACCATTCCAGGAACCCTGTATCCCCTCCCCCTGAGGATCATTCCCACCAAGTTTGGTCTAAATCCATTGATGTAAATGTGAATTATTCCCATAGGGCCCCATCCCAAACTTTTGCCCCCTTTAGGGGCCAAACCGGGCCACCCTGGGCATTGTCATGAGGAACATTAATTAGCACATATAGAGGTATCTACACACAAAGTGGCTTACCTAAACTATTTCTGGATCTAGAGAAGAAGATGTTTGAAAACTACCTACTTTTGGCCCTTTAGGGCCCTGCCCCTGGGCCCCCAGGGGGGCCAGGTGTACCATTTGAGGATCCTTGAATCCCCACCCCCTAAGGATCATTCCTGCCAAGTTTGGGCCAAATCCAATCATGCATTTTGAAGAAGAAGCTGAAAATGTGTAAAAGTTTACGCACGACGAACGACGAACGACGCACGACGCACGACGCACACCGCACGACGCACGACGGACGACGGACGAAAAGCGATCGCAATAGCTCACTTGAGCCTTTGGCTCAGGTGAGCTAAAAACTATTTGAAGGCTGTGATAAATATATTACATCTCGTAATTGAAAATAAAAAGACATTTATCTATATGCTGGTATCATTATATGCAAAAGAATTGACAACAACATATATTTTGGAAGTGAAAAGCTTTTTAGCTCAACCTGAGCCAAAGGCTCAAGTGAGCTATTGCGATCGCTTTTTCGTCCGTCGTCGTCGTGCGTCGTGCGGTGTGCGTCGTGCGTCGTGCGTCGTTCGTCGTTCCGTCGTGCGTAAACTTTTACACATTTTCAGCCTTCTTCTTCAAAATGCATGATTGGATTTGGCCAAAAACTTGGCAGGAATGATCCTTAGGGTGGGATTCAAGGTCTCTAAATGGTACACCCTGGCCCCCCTAGGGGCCGCAGGGGCAGGGCCCTAAACGGCCAAAAGTAGGTAAGTTTTAAACATCTTCTTCTCTAGATCCAGAAATAGTTTAGGTAACCACTTTATGTAGATACCTCTATATGTGCTAATTAATGTTCCTCATCGACAATGCCCAGGGTGGCCCGGTTTGCCCCTAAAGGGGGCAAAGTTTGGGATGGGGCCCTATGGAATAATTCACATCACATCATGGATTTAGACCAAACTTGGTGGGAATGAGCCTCAGGGGGAAGGGGATAAGGTTCCTGGAATGGTACACCAGGCCCCCCTGGGGCCGCAGGGGACAAGGCCATAAGGCCCAAATAGGTAACTTTCTAACCACAAGCCCATTTGTAACCAAACTTGGGTGGTAGATGCTAACAGGGAGCCTCAATGTAATGGGGGTCAAAGCCGCACATATGTAGGTCAAAGTCAAATGATGTTAAATGTTCTATTATTGGCGCCTTTTGTGACTAACTTGGATGGTAAATGACTACATAGTATATGTGACCTCAATCGTTAAATGGGAGTCAAGGTCAACATGAAGGTAGGTCAAAGGTCAATTTTAAGATACTAGGCGTGCCTGTTTAATGAAAATGATGTCAGAATTTAATTAAACTTGGAAAATCAGCATACGTGGTATGGCAATGGGAGCAAAAGTTTCCAGTAGCTTGCATTTGGCTCATGTGGTGCCTAGATATCAAGGGTCCAAGCGGCCAAAACTATACATAATAGGCTGATGTTTTTTCTATGTACATAGAAGAGTTTGCGAGAACTCACCGGTGACGTCGTGGCTCCCCGCGGGCTCTTGATTTTGTTAGTATTGTAATATGTCTGTGTGTGTTTTGTGTTTGTATGCATGTGTCAACATTTGTGCGTGTGTGTCTAGACTGAAATTATTGTTTCCACAAAATTCAAGAATACTGTTGGACTTAATTTATGTTTTATCATAAATTATAAATCTGTCGACCAGCATATAAATAAGTAAACAAACAAATTCACAAAAATCAGAACGATACAAGAACAATATGAAAAATTTGATTAGAAGTGTCAAAACAAGAAACTCAAATGATTGAAAAATAAAAATAAAGACAGTGAAATATCATAATTATCTGGAAAATATGATTTCTAGATTGCAAAATGATGTCATAATGTTAAAAATGAAGGTAAAAAAAATTCAGTAAGGATTAAACTTATTTTAGATAGTCATATGTTTAGGTTAGAATAACGATTGTTAAAAATTTGAAATGACCTAAAAAGAACATCTGGCCATGTTATTAAGCGACATTAATAAAGGTAAACAGGAAATACAAACTTTTGATATGTTTGCAAGGGAAACGCAGGACAAGCACTACTTAAAAGTATATAATATATTATGTAATTACTGCAGCATTGAGATGTTTTAAGAGTGGATATCGATTTGCGTACATGTAAGAGTGCATTGACGAAAGAACAAAGAGTAGTAAACAGATAGAGGATTTAAATGTAATAATACATAGGGATTGGAATCCCTATTTAAGAATATATGGTACATCTTTTGGCGTAAATCATATGACACCGGTGACTCACTTAATGTCCTAAATTTGCAGAACCAAAAATCGCGTCAGTGATTCTCATATGGGTCACATGTTGGAAGCAAATCTTCAGTTACAAGGTACAGTCTACTCAAACTGATATGGGCCTATCCATCGTTTATTATTTTTTTTTGTTTTTATACGGAATAAATACTAATACTATACTATTATCTACTCATACCCATAAAACATGTAGATGTGGACAAGTTAACAAGGCTCATGTAACCGATATTGTCTCAATCTGACAAATTGATTCCGCATTTTTTAATCTTTCAACAGTAATTTTTACAGCAACCGATCAATTATGAGATACGCATTACTCATCTCAGCTGGAGGGCATTATGTGGACATGATTGACAAGTGCCTTTTGAATTAGTGCTATAGAATGAAAATAGTACGTCGATTTAACCCAATGGAGATGATTTGATTTCACTTTAACATGCATTTCCCATATGACCCAACATGAGATCTTTCATACTAGCTCCAACGGGTTTAATTACTTATACTCTTTTTACATAGTACATAAGCAAAGCCTTCACAAAATCATTAATAAAGTTGTAGCATTACTTTGTATAATAGAATTTGGGGGTTTTGCTCAATTTGTTTATTTTTTTTTTTTGAAATGGGGAAACATGTACGTTTTTTTAACACATTTGGTGATATAAAATTGATTTGATATAAATAACTTCACAAAATTTTATTGTTCTTTCAGAAAATAGTTTGAATAAAGTTTGAAAGATGATACTTTTAATTACAAATGTGTGAGCAAGTGCCCATTTTCCGTCATGCATCCGAAAAGTTGAACTGTCTGAATTTGACACTACAATCATAAAAGTTCTCAATCTTGGTGCACTGTTTCAACATGCTGAGGCATTTACGAATTAACACATCGTGAAACTTCGTTGTATTTTATCAGTTTTGGTGAAGCTCGTATCTCACAGCAAGTTTAACAAAACAATAAATGTTTTGTGACCAAGCCCACCATAAAATTCAACAAGTATGCATGAACAGTATAAACTTGAGGAACAGAATTTTAAAATTTGCGAGACAGTTTGAATATTTTCAGCTTGCCTCAATACCTGTAGGCGCGCATTTGTAATTCAAGGCCATTAATTTACTCTCATCGTAAGTCTTATTTAACCAATCGGCATATAAGCCGTTGTTCACTGCTGTTGTGTCCATTGCCATGGCACAAATCCAACACTAAAGGCAATAAAATTATAGTAAATGATGAGTCAAGAGTGCAGGGGCATTAGGCACCACAGTTATTTCTGTAATGGCAAATTATCAGAAGAAATGTAGTCATTTACCGATACGGCCCACTGAAGGAAATTACATTTATTATACCGGTATTCAAGCTAGAGCATTTTATTTGTGAGAACTTATTGATTAACTAAATTTATATCACTTAAGGTGAAGCTTAGAAGAAGTTTACCATTGGGCTCATTACAAGTCAGCAGCATTTGAACAAATACTATTGTTAAGCATTGTTGCATTAGCAATGTCACGTATAGTTCAGTGAAGTATGTTTATACATGTACATTTATTGAGGTTATGTGATTAAGTAAGAATTTTTTTTAAATCCATTTTTTCTGTGTTCTTTTTTTTGGGTTTTTGAATCCACAAGTAATATTCCATGAACATAATTTTCATTCAAGTTTTTCAAGTTTAGGTTTGGAGTAAAAAGATGGGGTTTTTAAAAACATATATTACTATTTCCAGTGAAATTAACAGGATTTATATAGACCTACAAGTATAAAAAAATGAGGCAGAGTCACTGCCACCAAGTTGGTGAATGTGTAACTTTAGGGCCTGGGCAATGTTTTGATAATTATCAAAATAACGATGTTGAAAAAATATCGAATACACGATAAGATCTCAGATTATCTTCAAAATATCGCCAGATGGCACGATATGGCCCAAAAAAACCTCGATTATGAAGATACATGCACTGGGCAGTGGAAGACCAAAGAAAGTTCCCTCATACCTAAGAATACTCTGCGCCACATGAGAGTAAAAACAAGGAGGTAAGAGAGACCTCTCCTGCTGTTCAAGGCATCAAACTTGTGTAGTGCAAGGAAGCAAGAAAGCATTTAGAACTTGTCAATAAATCTGTCAACACACTGCCGAACCAAAATTGCCATTTAATAAACGTCGGCACACCGAATCTCCAGATCTAGTACAAAGGGTCTACAGAAATCGATATTGTTTTGACCAAATTTTGATAACAGCCCTGAAAGGCGCACTTGTCAATTTAACCCTATACAGCCCGGAGCTTTTTGAAATGCATAGCCGGGGGGGGGGGGGGGGGGGGGAGGGGGGGGGGGGGGGGCTAATTTGGCCCCCCCTCAGATCGGCCGCGATCGCCGATTCGCCGCGAAAATTTCATGTGCATAGAGCCTTACGTAATCTCCAAGACTGAATGAGGTTAGGAGTTGAAAAATAAATTATCTTCTATTTTTAAGTAATTAATTATGCATATTATCGTATAAAATCATATTTTTGCCTATAATTCCCTTAAAAAGGCTCACAGAAGCTAATTTTTGGTGATAATATTCTTTTTGACCATTCTAACAATATCCTTTAAAAAAAAATCTGAATTAGAATTAATTCTTATGTATTTTCTTTGTTTTGACCTTTTGTTTTTATTGTTTTTTGTCGATGAAATTTCTCCGGGACACTTTGGCATCATAACAGCCTAAAATTTGCTTAATTTCAATCATAAAGTAAATAATAATCATACATTTAAGAATTTGGGCTGAAACACAATTGCATTGAATATAACACTAACACTTACTCGATTCATGTTTGTTTGAGCGATTTTGGTGTACATGGCAATAGAAAAAGTTGCATAACTCCGGAACTCACGTAACCCCGGACGTAAGCGAATTTGGTCTCAAAAATTCGCAATCACTTGAAAGTAAAATAAGCAGCGAGCGACGCAGTCAAAAAATTTCGCTAAGCCGGCGAATGTCCGAACTTTGTCAAGCCCCCCCCCCCCCCCCCCCCACCCCGGGCCAGATAGGTTAAGCCAAAATAGATTTATCTATTCATTACCAAATCTGTTTTTCTACTCAGGTGAAAATCTGTGTTATTGACAATGTTTTTTCCACTATAATCGAATGAACGGTTAATAAATTTTGGCCACTCGTCTAACCCTTTGGCCTACGCCCAACCGAACCTGGAACTTCAGATTAATTCCCTGCCCCATGTTGTGCACCTTTGTTTAATGACGGGCATAGTAGGACAAGTCACATAGCAAGCGCCAATGGAAGGGGGTACAGAGTAGATAGTATTTATAAATATTATAGCAAGAATGTTTGATGAAGATGTGCATAACAAGAGACATGAGTGTGGGTCGACTTGACATTGTGTCATAGCATAGCTGTACAGGTCTCATTTAAATGTTTGTGATTTACCACATTAAAAACAAATGGACAATGAGGGCTAAAAGTTCCAAAAGAGTTCCAGAGTCGGTCTGGTTGTTGGTAGTTTATTGTAGGCCTTTTGTGTAGAGCCGCTAATGTAGATCACGAATACAGCAAATAAAATTCTCAAATTTCAAGAAGAGTTTCTTCCTGTAAATCTAACTGACATATAACTTACTTTCCATCAACACAATCATGCCAGTGAGCAAGAAAAACAACCGTTACTCAATCAATATTAACTTTTCACTGGAAATCAATCGAATGAGAAATCAACCCTGATTTCTGTGTAAAACATTGCTAAGCGCCACTAACTGGCTTGTATACCAAAACCAGACTTCACGGCTTCCTCCATCAAATTTAGTTTACGATGCAATATACTTCAATTTGTGTCCTATACGTGTAGTTCCGCGTCTGGTATCTTGTGTCTGAGAAGTGAAATTGCTAATTGTGCGAGGACCTTTCGGAAATCGCTCATCGCCTAATGTGTAAATTATGGATAGGAATGTAGATTGTGATATTGGACCTCTTTGAAGACATACCGTAAACATCCTGTAGTATATGTTCATAGTATATCCTTTTGGAATTAGATATATTTCACTTCCCTAATTTAAATGTCCATATGTTAGCAATGTTTCAGTACTTGAAACACCAATTGTCTGGTTAATGCCCTGATTCGGCAAAAAATAGAAGAATACAAATGAGGTATAAACAATCATGTAATGAACTGCTTGTAATTCAGACTCTAAGGTTTACGAAACTGCTTTGAACTGAGTAGACCCAACCACTAAAGCGAACGTACAGATAGGAAACAATCTGTTGAAATCAGGTGAAACTGATTTCATTCAATGCACCCGATAACATACATACCGTGACTAACTTTGCAGTAAAGGAAGTGATTTTTATTGTTTGTTTTGTTAAAAAATATTCATACTGCTCCAAATAATTGTGGAATGATTCAATAGAAATAGTTTGTAATTTCCCATGAATTAAGGTGACGGCATCAATTTTTTTAAGGGA
>JZLH01S0100145.1:2344-23896 GCA_001188425.1 Eucidaris tribuloides
GGGAGAGAATAATTCCAATTTACGAACAAATTGAACCGGAGCAACATTGGCGGAAAACTGGAGAAGAGGTAATGAATGAAAATTTAGCTTATGGTATTAACGTGATTTGTAACTAAATTGCCGCTGTTTGAATCAACAAACGTTATATAAATTTGCTGATTGATTTAGTTATAGTTTGTGTTTATAAATGCAGTAAAGCCACACAGAAATGAATTTCATCATGTTAAAATCAGACTGCCTCGTAAAGTCGCAACGAAAGGTGATTTCGTGTGTGTTCTGATAGTGGAATGTAAGTCGGCTTGCAGCTGGTTTTGTATTATAAACCGTTTTGTGGAGTTTATTATTGATATGTCTCGAATCATGCACGCCGAGCGGACCACTAGCAATTGTATTACCGCTGGTGGCTAGATTTGGCATAATTACGCACTTGCATGTCCATTCCTAACAATTGATATTTGGCACTCCGTTGAATGTACGATAGGGAATTATGATATTATGGAACAAGGAGATAACACCGATATTATACAAGAGACAAGCAGCCAAAGGTTTTATTGACGCAATCGAGTACCAATAATCTGACACAGGGAACATGTGGTAGAACCCGGTAGTGCTTTAATTATCTTGTCGGTCTATCGCTGGATGACTCCCTAATATACACGATATCAAAAAATAAGAACAATCTACTGAAGGACCAAATGCACTCTGCTCACGTGCACCTAACAATACGCTAAATTTGACTTTCCATACCATGGGGAAAGTTTATACTTTATATATATATATCATTTTACCGCACCGTGGCCACATGAATCAAAAACTGACAGTTTTTTATTTAATGATGAATAAGTCTGGCGCAAATAACCTAAATCAGATACATATTGGAACAAAAGGGTTTGAGACCGGCAACGATTAGATATCGTGTTTCTTGGCTACGATTAGGGTCTGACGTTATTAGATAGAAGGGTTATCTACTTTTTGACCAAATTGCTGGGGGGGGGGTTGTCAATGTGTCGCTTATGTACTCCGTTCGGTTCTTGTTCGAAGAGCGCCTTACACTAGTACTTGAAAATACATGTACAGTGTGCCGCAGAAAAAAGGCGCACAACGGATTGGGAAAGATTTTGTTTAATATTCTACAATAACAAACTACGTGAAAATACCTATCGCAACTAGTTGGAAGGCCATCATTCCTCTCTTATTTTTTCCCGATATGAATTATTTTACACTTTGAAACCATATTTCAGGGCCATTTTACACACATAAGGTATCAGCTGGGGCGGCCGATCCTGTGTTATACGGGGCGGGGGGGGGGGGGGGACCGTTTGCACCGTCAATGAAATTACCGCGGGACAAACATATTGTTTACTAAACCATTTAAAAAAAAGATCAATGATGTTTAAAAGATAAACTACTGAAATTATGCTACCCACACTCAGATTTAACAATTTTTCGCAGCACTTTGTGATCAAAGTTTGACATTCGCACGCTGAAACTTGCTAATATTTTATTATTTTTGTCCTCCCCCTAATCTGATACACGGATTGACGCCCCTGCGGCCGTCACATGGCAAAAGGGTGTATCTGCAAATTTAAACTTTTTCAGGTTTTGCATTGGGGGGGGGGGTTAGAGGGCACTCTTTCATTTATGTAGGTCTCGTAATTGCAGGACTTCTCCTCTTCAAGATAGCAGGGGCTATCTGCAACACATTTTTCAAAAATATCGTGTCGTTTCATGGCAAAATGATGTATCTTATAAATACACCCCAAGCCAGCCGCTGCTGAGCTCAATGATTTTCGGTAAAAAGATGAATTTGCTAGATACACCTTTCTGCCAACAAAATGATTGAGCGCAGTCATGGCAAAAGGGTGTATCGGCCACATACGTGATATGTGCGTCGCGAAAGTCAAAGACCAATTTATGGCAAAAAGATGTATCTGTAACATACATCCTTTGGCCAAGTTTTTGCATAAGTAGTTCGTGAACATTTCATGGTGTATGTTATAGATACCGCTTTTTGACAACATGGCCAAAGATTTCACGCACTAGCGCTTTTCAATATCACAATGCGCAGAATGCATGCCACAACCATGTGCCATGCGTTTTTACACGCGAGCGTGCATCATTGTTAAATTTTGATTGCAAACCATTGCCAGATCCAGCGAGAGAAGAACTCCAAATGTTAATTATTTAAAAGGTAATTTTTACTAACTGTTACTATGAGGGTCTAGAAAAACTGTGTAAACTGTGTTGTAAACTAAAGCCTAAGGTATTCTAGACCTTGGGCCTGGCAGGTCGTAATGTTAATTATCTACGCCCCGAGTCTACATGTAGGGCCTACGTTTCAAAGCGTCAACGATAACCCGGCCTACGTACTGTACGCGACGACATAGCCGCCGGTACTATGGTCTATGTACGTGCGCGTACGCTCGTTAGATTGTTTAGCATTTTGAGTTTTATGTGGGACATCAGGTGCTTACTGCCTTGTCACAAATACGATAAAGTTCACAAAAATTGGCATTGCAATATTTTCATCTTGACTTATCTTGGGTGTTTCACAACATGACTAGCATTTTCACAGCAAATTTAGTCTAACATTAGAAGAGTTTTTAGAGGCAAACGACCAGCGATGCACAAGCAAGCACAAGCAGCGTAAAAATGTGCACTCAATGCACTGATCTGAATAATGCAAGGATTGCCGTGATGAAAAATATTCCACGGTGTGTCAACCATAAAACGAACTTCGTTTACAGCCATGGGTTCGTAAGCCGCTTTTCGCATCGCTGGCTTGTAGTGTTAATTTGTATATGAAAAATGTCACAATTTGGGGCCTATTTCATAGTGCATTTCCATTTTCTTTGTTTTACCTGTGCCTAGTGACTTAAATCACACATGCCTGGTCTGTGGGACACTGCCTGGCCATGGAAAATAAACTGATACACACCGTCAGTGGCGTACCGTGGGTCCACTCATTGGGGGGGGGGGGCACCCAGTCGCTCGCTCGAAACGGTATTTTCAGATGGTGAATTTAAAATGCTGTACGCCAAGTGTAGTTTTTTGCCCTTTTTTTTTAGTATAACAACTTTTTTCAGCCATTTTGTAATAAAAACGTCATTTACATATTTAGTTTTTTTTTAAATCTCCACGAGCGAGCGTAGCGAGCGAGCGGTTTGGGAAACTTCGAAAATCCAAGAAGAAAAATGCGTTTTTGTGGTTTATTCTTTCAAAGTAATTAGAAATAATTTTTACTATAATGTGAAAACAAAACGGAATTAGTGTGTTTATTTACACCGTTATCCAGAATTTTTCCATGGGGTGGGTATATCAAGAAAACAGGACTAATCATTCTAACAGGCAGGGTCGAGAGGCCCACCTTACAATCCCTTTGTCATGCTTGTAGGGTTCCGGGCGGGGGTCAAGGGGCGGAGCCCCCTGAAGCTGATGAGTTATAGCGGTTTATGAGCTCAATTTACCCCGCTGATAACACTGTTGTTCTGTAAAATGGACAATCGACAATAATTAAAAAGCACTCTCCTTTTAGACTTCTTTTTTTTTTTTGCCTCCTGTGGTATAATTTTTGTATTATGAATTGCTGATGGCAGGTTATTTCAGAACATGGTGGTGATATTTATCGGGGGTCAGGGGGCGGAGCTCCCTGAAGCCGACGAGTTCTAGCGGTTTTATAAGCATATTTTGACCCTCTCTTAACACTATAGTTTCGTGAAATGAACAGTCAACAATAATTAAAAACCTATGATGATTAAAATACGTATTTTTGTTAAAGTGGACGTTTCAGATTTTGGGGGTGTGTACTCACACCTCCCCCACCCGGATACGGGTCTGTTATTCAGGTTATATAAACCCTCTCTCTGATTTGAAATTAATGTGTCATAAGGGCGCTCAGTGGATGATAAATCTTGGAGGAGGAATTTCTACATAAAATTCCTATATTGGATGAATGTATCTGCAATATTGCCTCCGCTATTCCTATACGGGTGGATTAATAGCAAGCATGCTTATCAAAATATGCATGCCACAAATGATATATCTGTGAAACATTTCAACGAAATAAACAAAGCAAATCTGTATCAATGCTAGAAATACACTCGTCAAATATTTAAAACACACATTCATATTTATGAAACGGCCTACAAGATTACATTTTCTCTGCAAGCGATGAAATCTCTGGATTTCAGCTCATTACATCCCGGTTACTCAGAGAACTCCGAACCCATAACCACATTTATACCGTAAATAGGCACCCATGTGTAAGGGTTTCCAAAATTTTTGGCGCGCATGGGCAAAGCTTGAAAATATCATATGTTTGCGCGGAAAGCGCGCGGAAAATTTGAAAATAGGATATGTTTGCGAAAATTTGAAATTTGTGATTGTTTTATGTATGCGCGCAAAGCGCGCCAAAAAAAATGGGAATATGTCTAAGGATCTTTTTGATGACATGGGGACCCATGTCCAAGGATTTTTTTTTGAAAAAGTCACCCTTACCATGCATTGGCACATCCCAATATACCGAATATACGTGAGTACCACTCCCCCCCCCCCCCCACCCCCCGTCGAGACTACATCACTCTGGAGAAGAGTGACTTTACCTCAAGTATATATCTTGCGAAATGGAAAAAGATGCTGAACTGGATATGGTATCTCTGCCACGATTAACAATATACGTGAGACCGCCCGAAAATTCATGTTGTTGCACAAACCTTCGCTGCAATTTTGAGTAAACAAACAAAGCTAATAATAGCTTAAGCAGTTTTCAATAAGTTTGCAATGAAAGAACAGGTATAATTAACAGGAGGGCTCTAAAAAGACTAGTTCCAAAGGTCATTTAAGGGCAATTTCTTTCACGGCTAGCCCCAAATTTCTTTTTCTTTTGTCTCCTTTTCTTTTTTCCCTTTCGTTTTTTTTTTTTTTTGCGGACGATTGGGGGGGGGGGGCACGTGCCCACCCCCCAGTATATGCCCCCCCACCCCAGTAGTTACGGCACTGACACACTCGATTCCGTGATTTAACGATAGATCCACCCAACCGAACGGTGTATCTGCAGATACATCCTTTTGCCATGTTTTGTTTGCAGAAATCGAATGGTGTATGTGCAGATACACCCTTTTGCCATGATATCACAATAAAAACTGTAGGACGTAAGTGAAGATACATCCTTTTATCGTGATCGTATGACAAGTGTGGATAGTGGAAAATCTTGGCAAAATGCTGTATCTACATAAAAATGCTTATTTTGAGGAAAATATAACATTACACATCATTAAAATTTATAGAGAATTAATTGAAATGATAATCTAACACGTGAAACAAAAATCAGCATTGATAAAGTCTCTTTTTACAAAAAAGATAAAAGCTGAAATTTCAAAGTGATTTTTCTAAGAATGTGCATTTTGCAGATACACCCTTTTGCCATGCGACGGCCGCCTGGGTATCAGACATAATACATGTAGGCTTAAAACGGCAGTGACATGATTGGAGAAATGTAAACTGTCTCTCGAACCAAACTGGTTGAAAAAAGATATCACCAATGGATACACAAGCTAGAGTGTATCTCCTGACTGTCAGGATTCAACTTGAATTGTTAACTTTAAGACACAGGCTTACATTGTGGAGTTTCAAACGAAAAATAATGTCAAATTTTGCTATCTCAGCTGCATAGTAGTGTTTGAATAGACAAATAAACACTCTAGAATACAAACGTTTGGAAATTTATGCTGCCACTGGCAAGATATAAATGAATAACTAGTAATAACCTAGATCTACACACAGTAAGTCTCTGGGAGGAAATGGGCTGGTGAATCCGGTCAACTTACAAATTTCACGTTTTTAAAGCACTAAATAATCATTTTGAAATACATTTTTTTTTCAAAGCTTCATATTTATACCTTATGCAAGACAAGTCTTAGAGAACGGAGGATTATGTAACTCACATTTTGTTTAAAGTGTGGTCATTGTTAGCCTGTGGCTTTCAGCCGAATAAAGCATAAACATAGTAGCATTTTGTTTCTCTCCAGCCCCGATATTAATAGATCCCATGAAAAGGCTACACAACCGATTTGTCCGTCACAAGGCATACTATTGAAAATTATCTTAGAACGAGTCAACTTTTGACTAACAAATTTTTACAATAGAGTCATTGCACAGTTTACTTGAGTCTTGAATAGTTTCAGCCAAAGTTGAAGACTACCCCAATCATGTCATTTACCTTTGTCTTCCGTGGGGTATGGAATTGGTTTCACGCGGTACCTGCAATGTTTAGATAATTGCAATTTTCTGGGCCCATTTTGGGTTTCTCGCGGGCACTTATCAGTGGATGTATTTTATGTAGGGGTTCATTTGGTAATAAGTAGAACATTCCCCTGCTCATGGCAATGATCTTAAGTGGTATATACTTAGCCACACCATACTTATAATACGTTGAAGTTGTAGTATCATATCTATCTCAGGCCAATGCTATGGTAAGCCTAGTGGGAAACAATTAAGGGCCCTACTCAAGTGACCTCTGTGGTGTTTCCTTAGTGCAGTCGGCGACATAAGTAGTTTTTTGTGGATCTATTTATTCATAATGCTGGACCTATACGTAGCAATTATACTTCTGACATGTTGAGTCCTTAATGTTCAAATTATATAATGCTAGGTAATTAAATGAAAACAATTGATCATGTCATTTCGTAAAACACTGAATTTCAAAGCAGATTTGTGTGCAACGACTGCGTAAAAACGACCATCCATTTATAATAAACGCTCTCTCTTCTTCTTTACGCCACCCGAAATATTCCTCATAAACAGATGATAAATATAAAAGGCCATGCGTCTCAAGTTGGGGACCTCTTTCGTGACGCATGTGAAATTTTACAGAAACATGTCTTTCCGCATGTATGATGCAATAGTTTGAAAAGTATAGCTCTAACCCTAGTAAAACTATGCATTTTTAGAAAGATTATTATCCACAAATTTTAAAAATGGCATCATTTCTGTGGTAGGTCTGAGCTCTGAATTTTTACAAACCAAAGAATTGAGAATTTTTGGTTAAAAAAGTAATCTATTTTGAATGTCTAAATTATCAATGGGTTACACCCTATGTGAATATGTGACCGAAAAATATGACCTAATTAGCTAATTAACCAAATTAGTTAGAAGTCTGTTTCTGAAATGTATTTGTTATGATAGTATGTCAAATTACCAATCAAATGATACCTAATTCACATGGATTGGTACTTCCTACACTATTTTCCAACAGGTTTTAAATTTTGTAGTACTCTTTTCTTGTATTCTCCATACACTTTCTATTGTACCGTGTCCGCAGCTCCGTGTCCGCAGCTCCTCCACCCTCCACCCTCGCAAACTAAATTGCTTGTAGAATTTATTAGCATTCATGAATAAACGTGATCTTGGTATCATATGAAAGAAGAATAAGCTTTCTAAACATCCCAAATAAAGGGTGTTATCAGTTTAATTTCACAATGAAATCACCTGAACTCTACAAAATTTGAAGAAAAATGTCACGCCTCCACCCTATAAGGGGTCCCAACTTAAGACACATGGCCAAATCTATTTTATCCCTTATCGTCTGATTTCACAGAATGATTTACAATATGAGCTTTGATTAGAAAGCTTGGTATATTTTTAAACGGCAGATTTTTAATTAGAAAGGCAACACGAAATATCTTAGTCATGTTTACAATGTTAACAAACACAATGGACACATTTTCAGAGTGACATTCTGAAAATAGTTTGCAAAATATGCGAATTAGCTTCCATCATAAGAGATGATTTGTGTTTTACCTCCATCATTCATCTCAATACTAGATGGAAACATGTACATGTTTTGTTCAATAACATAAGTAACGTGTAGAGATTTTAATGAAATTTGATATGAAGGTACATGGTATCAAAATACAGCGGGCCTTTGATTTCGGAGAGTGTAGCTCAAAGGTCAAAGTTCAACCACATTAATCCGTTGGCTACGGGAACCGGATGTGCCCTGTGTTAAGTCTATGGGATTTTCAGAATCTCGGAGGCAACATTTGGGTAATACAAATATTTCTTCCACAGAATGATTTATAATATGAGCTTTGATTCAAAAGTTTAGCAAATTTCTCATCAATAGATAATGAATTAGCAGGGCAGCAAGACTGCTACATTTTCTACAATCATGCACCCTTTCAAGACACAAGAATGGTAACACATTTTGTATAAAAATTAGAAGCTAGTCGAGTAGCAGTCGGCACTATGGTATGTTTTTTTTTTAAGTGCTATAAGCTGGTCACAGTGTTACAATTAAAGACAAGATTTAGTACTTGGACAACAACATGATTTAAATATCAGCTGCTTTGAGACCAGATGATATTCTGAAAATGTCACTACAGTAGTTAAGAGATAAGTTGAAAAAAAACTGAACACATCGTTTTCGACAAATCCAACACATAAATCCCCACTGCCGACAAAGTACTAACTAAGAAATCAATATGTGTGACAATGTTAATTGTTGACATACACACTCTAGCATTGGAAGGCAAAATCAATGAAAAACTTCACCTGTTCAACCTGTCAATCTCTTAACTTTCTATTACATATGAAGTAAATTAGTCCCACAATAGAATGCAAGTGTAATATACTTTCACCTGGAAACCTATTAAATGTGAAATTTTGATGAAAATCTAGCAATCATCAACCAGTACTGTGTGTTCTCTTTAATTAAAATCACATGTATGTACGGAAAATTAAATCCTAATTTATTAGTGACTTGTCGTTTCTTTATTATCGTTCTTTCCAATAACCGCAAAAAGTGATTTTACGTGCATTCGAATGAAATTCATTATTACTATTTCTTACAATTTTTTTGATAACCTCGTTAAATTATACATTTTTGCTTTGATATTTAATGTCTTTTTTTAAAGTATCGTTGAAGGGGATGCAGTATCCAAACACAGTATTTCATGGTTGTGTTGAAACTTGATCTGCATTGATGCGGTCATATAAGGAGAATGTCACACTCTGCTTATAAATGATTATGTGTATTATAAATGCTCTCTCTTCTTCTTTACGGCACCCGAAATCTTGTTATAAACAGAAAGTAAGTATAAATATATTTTATCCATCATCGTTTAATATCACTTGTCTTGATTTGTGTAATACAAATATTTCTTCCACAGAAAAACTTACAATATGAGCTTTGATTCAAAAGTTTAGCATGTTACTCAATAGATAATGAATTAGCAGGGCACCAAAACTGCTACATTTTCTACATTCATGCACCTTTTCACGATATCAGAATGGTAACATGTTTAATATCACAATGTACAAGCTACACGAGTAGCTGTCGCCACTATATTATGTCCCCAAAAATGTTTTCAGCTGGTTATGATGATCATAAACATTTTTACAATTAATTAAAACTAGATGGATGTACGGAGAATGACATCCTAATTTATTAGTGACTTGTCGTTTCTTGATTATCGTTCTTTCCAATGACCGCAAAAAATGAAATAATTTTACGTGTATTCGAATGAAGGTCATCGTCACTATTTCATACAATTTTTTGGATGACCTCGTTAAATTTTACATTTTTGCTTTGATATTTGAAGTCTTTCTTTTAGAGTATGTTGAACGGAATGCAGTATATCCAAACACAGTTTTTAATGGTTGTATTCAAATTTGAATTTCAATGTTTTCTTCCTATCACTACATCAAACAAAAACCAAAAATCGAAACGGGTTTCAATGTTATCGAATGAATTTCATCGTCACTATCTGAGAATTTGTTTTTCAATGGCCTCGTGAAATTTTACATTTTGAATTTGAATTTGATTTTGAATTTAGAGATTTATTCAACGGAATGTAGATCATGTATATGCAAGCACAATATTTTATGCTTGTATTCAAACTGAATGTGCATTTATGTGGTCATGTTACCAGCAGATTACACTCTGCCTGTAAATAACAATGGGTATAATAAATGTTTTCTCTTTTTCTTACGGCACCTGAAATATTTCTCATACATAGCTCGTAAGTATACCAATATTTTTTATTCTTGATCGTGTGATTCACTTGTCTTCATTTGAGCAATACAAATATTTCCAAACAATGACCTGCAATATTAACCTTTGATTAGAAATAGTATATTTGTAAACTAAAGATTTTAATTAGCGAGGCAGCAAGACTGCTACATTTTCAATGTTGATACACCATTCCACGATACAAGAATTATAACATTTTTAAGATCACTATTTACAAGCTAGAAGTATAACGTTCACAACCATATTACGTAGAAGAACTATTCTCATCTTGTTATGATCATCATTAACATTTTAATAGTTTATTACAGCCAGATGATTATACGAATAATAACATCCTAATGTACCAGAAAATTATCTTATCATATCATTGTGTGTTGTGGGCAATACAAATATTTATTTCACTAAATGAAATTTGATCAGAATTAGCATATTTGTAAACTAAAGATCTGAATTTGCGAGGCAGAAAGACTGCTACATTTTCAACGTTGATACACCGCTTCACGATACCAGAATACTGATATTTTTAGGATACTATGTACAAGCTATATGTGTAGCGTTCTCATCTTGTTATGATCATCATAAACATTTTAACAATTAATTAAAACCAGATGGATGTACGGAGAAAAAAATCCTAATTCATTAGTGAATTGTCGATCCTTTATTTTTCGTTCTTTCCAATAACCGCAAAAAATAAAATGATTTTACGTGTATTCGAATGAAATTCATCATCACTGTTTCTAAAAAAAATTGTATGACCTCGTTAAATTTTACATTTTTGCTTTGATAAATTTTGTAGTCTTTCTTTCAGAATATTTTTGAACGGAATGCAGTATATCCAAACACAGTTTTTAATGGTTGTATTCAAATATGAATTTCAATGTTTTCTTCCTATCACCACATCAAACAAAAATCAAAAATCGACACGGGTTGAAATGTAATCGAATGAATTTTCATCGTCACTATCTGATAATTTGTTTTTCAATGGCCCCGTGAAATTTTACATTTTGAATTTGAATTTGATATTGAATTTAGAGATTTATTCAACGGAATGTAGATCATGTATATGCAAGCACAATATTTTATGCTTGTATTCAAACTGAATGTGCATTTATGTGGTCATGTTACCAGCAGATTACACTCTGCCTGTAAATAACAATGGGTATAAAAAATGCTTTCTCTTTTTCTTACGGCACCTGAAATCTTTCTCATACATAGCTCGTAAGTATACCAATATTTTTTATTCTTGATCGTGTGATTCACTTGTCTTCATTTGAGCAATACAAATATTTCCCAACAATGACCTGCAATATTAACCTTTGATTAGAATTAGTATATTTGTCAACTAAAGATTTTAATTAGCGAGGCAGCAAGACTGCTACATTTTCAATGTTGATACACCGTTTCACGATACAAGAATGATAACATTTTTAAGATCACTATTTACAAGCTAGAAGTATAACGTTCACAACCATATTATATAGAAGAACTATTCTCATCTTGTTATGATCATCATTAACATTTTAATAGTTTATTACAGCCAGATGATTATACGAATAATAACATACTAATGTACCAGAAAATTATCTTATCATATCATTGTGTGTTGTGGGCAATACAAATATTTGATATAACAATTTACTATAAAAAAAATGTTTAGCGCTATGAGGATCACTATGTACAAGCAAGAAGGTAGTGTTCGCAATTATAGTATGTAAATATATTCTCCGCTTGTTATGATCATATTTTATGGTTGTATTCAAACTTGATGTGCATTTATACGGTCATTTAAGCAGAATATCACACTCAGCTTATACATAATTATGTGTATTATAAATGCTCTATCTTCTTCTTTACGGAACCCGAAATCTTCCTCATAAACAGATGATAAATAATATATTTTATCCATTGTCATCTGATTTCACTTGTCTTGATTTGGGGAATACAAATACGTTTTCCACTCAATGATCGACAACATGAACTTTCAATAAAAAAAACGTTTAGCATATTTTTAAACGGCTTATTTTTAATTAGAAAGGCAACAATAAATATCTAAGTCACGTTTACAATTATAACAAACACAATGGACACATTTTCAGAGTGATATTCTGAAAATCTTTTGCACAATATGTAAATTAGCTTCCATCATATTAGAAGAATCGTATTTTACCTCCATCATCCATCTCAGTAATAGATGGAAACATTTACATATTTTGTTCAGTAACATAAGTAACGCTGTACAGATTCTAATAAAAAATTAGTGTGAAAGTACATGCTAACAAAATACAGTCCGATTTTGATTTCGGAGAGTGTAGCTCAAAGGTCAAAGGTCAACCGCATTAAATGCGGAAATAGCTACTTAACAGGTTTCCTTTCGATAACTTCAGTAATGTAAGACAGACTTTTATCAGATTTGGTATGAAGGTACATGATATCAAATTACAACCCAATTTCGATTTTGGGATATGTAGATCAAAGGTCAAGGGTCATCGTTCATTCAACGCTTAAGTAGCTCTGGTTTCTGTTTGATAACTTGAGTAATGTTCGACGGATTTTAATCAAATTTGTTATGAATGTAACACATTTAGTATAAAAAGTACAAGCTAGTCGAGTAACACTCGCCACTATGGTATTTTTTTTAAGTGCTATAAGCTGGTCACAATGTTACAATTCAAGATCGGATTGAGTACTTTGAGAACAACATTATTTTAATATCAGCTGCTTCCATACCTGATGCTATTCTGAAAATATCACTACAATACAAGACAGATTAGTTGAAAACAACACAATACATCGTTTTTGACAAATCTTGCGTATAAATCCCAACTGCTGACAAAGTACTAATGATATCCAACTACAGCCTAAGTTAAGTTTTGCAGTGTGTAGATCGAAGGTCAGTGGTTAAAGGCCCATTTATGTGAAAATAGCTAATTAAGGAATTACGTTTCTGAAAATGGAAACGAACCGTAAATGATTACCCCCGTCATTGCGGGAGATTTGAACAGTGTAGTGGCAAAAGGACCAGATGGACAAGAAATTGGCCCTTTTGGAGTTGAGACACGAAATGATAGGGGGGGGGAAGCATGCTGAGGTCGGCAGTAGGAATAAAACCTGTGGACACTAATAAATGGTTTAAAAATATTAACCATGGTCGTTTGATTTCACTTGTCATGATTTGGCAATACAAATATTTGGCCAACACAATGATTTATAATATCAGTCTTTGATTAGGAGGTTCAGCATATTTGTAACCTACAGGTTTAGAATTAGTGACGCAGGAACAGTGCTACATATTCCACATTGATATACCGATTTACTATACCAAATCTTTAAAGTGATAGGCTAGCATTGTGGAGTTTCAATTTTGAAAAAATATCAAATTTTGATGTCTGAACTACATAGTAGTGTTTATATGGACAAATAAACACCCTAGAATAAAAACAAATTTGGAAAGTTACTCTGCCAATGGCAAGTTATGCACTAATTAACAATTAAACCTCGGGGCGAGTTTAAATAGAGTAGGTGTACACACAGTAAGTCTATGAGAGAAAATGGCAGGTGAATCCGATCGACTTATGATTTTCACTTTTTTTAAAGCACTCAATAATCATTTTGAAATACAATTTTTTTCAGGGAGTTATTTTTCGATCTTATCAAAGGCAATGGTAGTATGGGGAATCATGTAGCTCAGATTTTTTTTAAACTGTCGTAAATGTTAGCTAATACCTTTAACGCTATTAGGATCACTATGTACAAGCAAGAAAGTAGTGTTCGCAAGTATAGTATGTAAAAATATATTCTCCGCTTGTTATAATCATCATAAACAGTTTGACAATTAATTAAAACCAGATGTATGTGAGGAAAATAAGATCTTAATTTACTAGTGAATAAATCCTTTCTTTAGTATTATCTCTATCCAACGCAATAAATATTTGAATTAATTAAATGTATTCGAATAAATTTCATTGTCACTTTTTGTTACAATTTCTTGGATGACTTCGTAAAATTCGACAGTTTGGTTTTATTACTCAAAGAATTATTGAACGGAATGCTCTATATTCAAGCACAGTATTAAATGGTTGTATTCAAATCTGACTTGCATTTATAGGGTCATATTAGATGAATATCCAACTATCCTTGTAAATAGTTATGTATATAATAAATGCTCTCTTTTCTTCTTTACGGCACCCGAAATCTTGTGATAAACAGTTGGTAAGTATCAATCTATTTTATCCCTTATCGTCTCATTTCACTTGTCTTGATTTGGGTAATACAAATATTTCTTCAACAGAATGATTTACAATATCAGATTTGATTTAAAAGTTTAGCATATTGCTCATCAATAGATAACTAATTAGCAGGGCAGCAAGACTGCTAAATTTTCTACATTGACGCACCGTTTCACGATACAAGAAAGGTAACACATTTAGTATAAAAAGTACAAGCTACTCGAGTAGCATTCGCCACTATGGTATTTTTTAAGTGCTATAAGCTGGTCACAATGTTACAATTCAAGATAAGATTGAGTACTTGGAGAACAACATTATTTTAATATCAGCTGCTTCCATACCTGATGGTATTCTGAAAATGTCACTGCAATACAAGACAGATTAGTTGAAAACAACAGAATACATCGTTTTTGACAAATCTTGCGTATAAATCCCAACTGCTGACAAAGTACTAATGATATCCAACTACAGCCTAAGTTAAGTTTTACAGTATGTAGATCGAAGTCAGTGGTCAAAGGCTCATTTATGTGAAAATAGTTAATTATGTATTTGAAAATAGAAACGAACAGTAAATGATTGCTCCCATGATTTTGGGAGATTTGAACAGTGTAGTGGCAGAAGGACCAGATGGACAAGAAATTGGCCCTTTGGAGTTCAAACACGCAATGATAGGGGGTTTGAGCATGCTGAATTCTGCAGTAGGAATGAAACAAGTCGACACTAATACATGGATTAACTATATTTTGACCATGATTGCAATTGTCATGATTTGGCAATACGAACATTGTTCCACACAGTGATCTGTAATATCAAACTTAGATGAGGAGGTTCAGCGTATTTGTAACTTAGAGAGTTAGAATTACCGAGGCATGAACAATGCTACATATTCTACATTGATATAACAATTTACTATACCAAAGGTGTAACGCTATAAGGATAACTATGTACAAGCAAGAAGGTAGTGTTCGCAATTATAGTATGTAAAAATATATTCTCCGCTCGTTATGATCATTATAAACAGTTTGAGAATTAAAACCAGATGTATCTGAGGAGAATGGATCTTAATTTATTGGTTAATGAATCCTTTCTTTAGTATTGCTATATCCACCGCAATAAATAATAAAATGAATTTAATGTATTCGAATAAATTTCATTGTCACTTTTTGTTCCAATTTCTTGGCCGACCTCGTAAAATTCAACAGTTTGGTTTTATTACTCAGAGAATTATTGAACAGAGTGCAGTATATTCAAACACATTATTAAATGGCCGTATTCAAATCTGACGTGCATTTATATTGTCATATTAGCAGAATATCACACTCTGCTTATCAATAATTATGTATATAATAAATGCTCTCTGTTCTTCTTTGCGGCACTCGAAATCTTGGTGTAAACAGATTGTAAGTATAAATCTATTTTTCCCTTCTCGTCTGATTTCACTTAACTTGATTTGGGTAATACAAATATTTCTTCCACAAAATGATTTATGATATGAGCTTTGATTCAAAAGTTTAGCAAATTGCTCATCAATAGATAACGAATTAGCGAGGCAGCAAGACTGCTAAATTTTCTACATTGATGCACCGTTTCGCGATACAAGAATGGTAACACATTTAGTATAAAAAGTACAAGCTAGTCGAGTAGCACTCGCCACTATGGTATCTTTTGAAAAAAAAAGTGCTATAAGCTGGTCACAATGTAACAATTCAAGATAAGATTGAGTACTTGGAGAACAACATTATTTTAATATCAGCTGCTTCCATACCTGATGGTATTCTGAAAATGTTACTACAATACAAGACAGATTAGTTGAAAACAACAGAATACATCGTTTTTGACAAATCTTGCGTATAAATCCCAACTGCTGACAAAGTACTAATGATATCCAACTACAGCCTAAGTTAAGTTTTACAGTATGTAGATAGAAGGTCAGTTGTCAAAGGCTCATTTATGTGAAAATAGTTAATTACGTATGTGAAAATGGAAACGAACAGTAATTGAGTGCTCCTATCATTTTGGGAGATTTGAACAGTGTAGTGGCAGAAGGACCAGATGGACAACAAATTGGCCCTTTTGTAGTTCAAACACGCAATGATAGGGGGTTTAAGCATGCAGAATTCTGCAGTAGGAATGAAACTAGTATAGATATAGTGACTGTCATGAGAGGCATAGTTGTTTCTAAAGCTCGAGGGGGCCTTCCATCCTGCTATGATGACCCCGAGGCTTGCCGAGGGGTCATAGCAGGATGGAAGGCCCCCGAGAGCCTTTAGAAACATCTATGCCTCGAATATTAAGGCAGTCACTATACCTTTTATTTACCGAAAAAAAGAAAAATTCCTTCTCTTTTTAAAGATCAGAAACGGCTCTGCAGAACAACGGGGTCGTTATCACTTGCCTTGCTTGTCACGAAGCCAAGCTTTCGCGCTGTGAAACTCCGGTGAAACTGCGACGGATTACTGTATACTGTTACTGTTAGTGTTAGGCCTACGGCGCGAACGGCACACACACGCCGCGGCGTGTGTGTGGATAAGTCTAACGAGTCAACACAAACAACAACAGATGAGACGTCAACTTACGTTACGTGGCGTCCAAAAGTACGAATGTCGGAAAAGTCTCCCTGCCTATTGTCCCCTCAGGAATGAAATATAGAGTAAACAAACCAAAAATGGGCAAACAAAACAAGCTCGAAGTCGACATTGAAGTGCCGGGATCGTCTCCGTAAAGCGCACACCGCAACCTAAAGTTAGCAATCAATTATCAATTTATAGCGTGCTGCGCGCGCGAATTACGGTGTCTGCGCTCGCACAAATCGCGGGGCTCGCAACAACATTTGACTGCCGTTGAAAAATGACTATTAAAAACGACTATTGACCGATGACTATTAACCGCTCAGCGCCCTGGCTAGGCATGGCTAAAACTATGACCAGACTTTCGACCAATCAGGTGAAAGCATTAGCTAACATTCTTAGAATGAGGTATATAATCGACACTAATACATGGATTAACTATATTTTGACCATGATTGCAATTGTCATGATTTGGCAATACGAACATTGTTCCACACAGTGATCTATAATATCAACCTTAGATGAGGAGGTTCAGCGTATTTGTAACCTACAGAATTAGAATTACCGAGGCATGAACAATACTACATATTCTACATTGATATAACAATTTACTATACCAAAGGTGTAACGCTATAAGGATCACTATGTACAAGCAAGAAAATAGTGTTCGCAATTATAGTATGTAAAAATATATTCTCCGCTTGTTATGATCATCATAAACAGGTTGACAATTAATTAACACCAGATGTATGTGAGGGGAATAAGATCTTAATTTACTAGTGAATGAATCCTTTCTTTAGTATTGCTCTATCCACTGCAATAAATAATAAAATGAATTTAATGTATTCCAATGAATTTCATTGTCACTTTTTGTTACAATTTCTTGGCTGACCTCGTAAAATTCGACAGTTTGGTTTTATTACTCAGAGAATTATTGAACAGAGTGCAGTATATTCAAGCACAGTATTAAATGGCCGTATTCAAATCTGACGTGCATTTATATGGTCATATTAGCAGGATATCACACTCTGCTTATCAATAATTATGTATATAATAAATGCTTTCTGTTCTTCTTTACGGCACCCGAAATCTTGGTATAAACAGATTGTAAGTATAAATCTATTTTTCCCTTCTCCTCTGATTTCACTTAACTTGATTTGGGTAATACAAATATTTCTTCCACAAAATGATTTCTGATATGTGCTTTGATTCAAAAGTTTAGCAAATTGCTCATCAATAGATAACGAATTAGCGAGGCAGCAAGACTGCTAAATTTTCTACATTGATGCACCGTTTCGCGATACGAGAATGGTAACACATTTAGTATGAAAAAGTACAAGCTAGTCGAGTAGCACTCGCACTTAGGTATTTTTTTAAGTGCTAATAAGTGGTCACAATTTACAATTCAAGGATAAGATTGAGTACTTGGAGAACAACATTATTTAAATATCAGCTGCTTTACATACCTGATGTATTCTGAAAATGTTACTACAATACAAGACAGATTAGTTGAAAACAACAGAATACATCGTTTTTTACAAATCTTGCGTATAATCTTGAGCTAATGGATTCTTTAATATTGTTCTTTCCAACCACGACAAAAAAATAAAATGATTTGAAATGTATGCGAATAAATTTCATTGTCACTATTTGTAACAATTTCTTGGATGACCTTAAATTCGACAGTTTGGTATTGATATTTAGAGAATTATTGAACGAAATGCACTGTATTCAACCGGAGTATTTTATGGTTGTATTCAAATTTGATGTGCATTTATATGGTCCTTCTAGCAGAATATCACACTCTGCTTCTAGATAATTATGTGTATTATAAATGATCTTTTTCTTCTTCTTTACGGCACCCGAAATATTCCCCACAAACAGATGATAAATATAAATATATTTTATCCATTGTCATTTGATTTCACTTGTCTTGGTTTGGGCAATACAAATAGTTTTTCCACTCAATGATCGACAACATGAACCTTCAATTAGAAAGCTTAGCATATTTTTAAACGGCAGATTTTTAATTAGAAAGGCAACAAGAAATATCTAACTCACGTTTACAATGTTAACAAACACAATGGACACATTTTCCGAGTGATATTCTGAAAATATTCTACAAAAATAGCTTTATAGCCCAAAGTTTCATAACCCTGCAATAATAGATCTGAATATCTTTAGTTTTTTTTATATGGAATTTATGAAAATGTCGGGGGTCCTCCGACATTTTCATAAATTCATATTAACAAAAACTAAAGACCATTCAGAATTCCTATATTTGCAGGCGTTATGACTTTGCGGCGGCATAAAGCGTTTCAAATAACAAAAAATCCCCTAAAACTTAACTGGGGCTTTAATGTGAATTCAGACGAGAAGGGAAAATAGATTTATACTTTACACCTGTCATAACAGATTTCGGTGCGCTAAAGAAAACACGAGAGCATTTAATAATACATAATTATTTGATAAGCAGAGTGTGAATATTTCTGCTTATATGACGATATAATGCACGTCAGATTTAAATTACAGCCACTTAATACTGCTGCTTCGAATATTACTGCCTACTCCGTTCAATAATGCTATGAGCTAATAAAACCAAATTGATCGAATATTTACGAGGTCAGCCAAAGGAAATTGTACAAAAAGCTGACAATGAAATAATCATTCGATACATTAAATTTATTTCATTATTTATTGCGGTGGATAGAGCAATACTAAGAAAGCGATTTCATTTAACCAGTAAATTAGATCTCAATTCTCCTCAGATACATCTGCTTTTTTAAATTAATTGTCAAACTGTTTATGATGATCATAAACAAGCGGAGAATATTATTTTTACATACTATTAATTGCGAACACTACCTTCTTGCTGTACATAGTTATCCTTTATAGCGGTTTACACCTTTGGCATATAAATTGTTATTATCAATGTAAGAATATGTATCATTGTTTCATGCCTCCCGGTAATTCTAAATTCTCTAAGCCTTACAAATACGCTGAACCTCCTCATCTAAGTTTGATATTATAGATCACTGTGTGGAACAATGTTCGTAATGCCAAAATCATGACAATTGCAATCATGCGCTCAGAAAATATACGTTAATCCATGATATTAGTGCTCGACTTGTTTTCATTCCTACTGCCCAGAATTCAGCAATGCTCAAACCCCCTATCATTTGCGTGTTTGAACTCCAAATTCGGCCAAATTCTTGTCCATCTTGCCGTCCTTCTGCCACTCACTGTTTCAAATCTCCCAAAATCATGGCCGAGCAATCATTTACTTTTCGTTTGCATTTTAGATACATAATTAGCTATTTTCACATAAATGAGCCTTTGACACTTGACTTCGATCTACATTTACTGCCTAAAACTTTAACTTAGGCTGTAGTTGGATATCATTAGTTACTTATGTCAGCAGTTGGAATTTATATACAGCGATTCATAAAAACGATGTATTCTGTTGTTTTTTAACTAATCTGTGTTGTATTTGTGTGACATTTTCTAGAATACCATCTGGTATGGAAGCAGCTGATTTATTAAATCCTGTTGTTTCTCCAAGTACTAAATCTTATCATTGAATTGCTTAACATTGTGACCAGCTTTATAGCACCTTTTTTTTCAAAGATTACCATTAGTGGCGAGTGCTTTATCGACTAGCTGTGTACTTTTTTATACTTAAATGAGTTACCTTTCTTGTATCGTGAAACGTGCATCAATGTAGAAAAATTAGCAGTCTTGCTGCCTGCTATTCGTTATCTATTGATAGCCCAATATGCTTAAATTTTAATTAATTTTCATATTGTTTTTTTTTTTATTTTTATTACCAATCAAAGACAAGTGAATGAGACGATAAGGGTATAAAATTAGATTTATAACTTACCAACTGTTATCACATAGATTTCGGGGCGGGCGCGCCTGCCGTAAAGAAGAAGAGAGAGCATTTATTTATTATACATAACTATTTACAAGGATAGTTGGATACATTCATCTAATATGACCATATTCCCGTTCAATATTCTTTTGAGTAATACAACCAAACTGTCGAATTTTAACGAGGTTCATCCACGAAATTTTGCCTTAACAAAAAGTGAGATAAAATTCATTTAGAATACATTTACTTCATTAATTATTTTATTGCGGTGGATAGTAGTAATACTTAAGAAACGATTTTTCATTTCACTAGCTAATTAAGATTTATTCTCCTCACATACATCTGCGTTTGGATTAATTGTCAACTGTTTATGATGACAGAATAATCAGATATCATGTGCGCATTCAAATCAAATTTGATTAGAATCGAACATTTTACTCAAGTTATCAAACAGAAACCAGAGTAAAATAGCTTACCTTAAGCGTTGAATGAACGCAATGACTTTTGACTTTTGCATCCATTTATTTCGAACTTTAAATTGGGTTGTAGTTTGATATAATGTACCTTCATACCAATCTGCATAAAAATCTGTCGAACTTACTGAAGTTATCGAAGAAAACCTGTTAAATTATTTTTCGTATTTTAATGTGGTTTACCTTTGACCTTTGAGCTACAATCTCGAAATCCAAAACCGGGCTGTTTTTGTTAGCATGTACCTTCACATCAATTTCATGAAATCTGTACAAACGTTACTTATGTTATTGAAGCAAAATATGAATATTCCATCTAGTATTGAGATGGATTGATGTATGTAAAACACTCAATCTTCTCTCATGAGGAAGCTAATTTTGCGCA
>JZLH01S0100146.1:821-25912 GCA_001188425.1 Eucidaris tribuloides
AAATGGCATAAATCCATAAATCGTTTCTTTGCAAACTGCCATATATTCATACTGAATTCCGATCAAGGAGGCGAAACGGAGCATCTAATCAATGGGTTTTTTCCGTGGACTGCATGCTAGCGCGTGCCTGGCCTGCCTGAGGTCACTTCGCAACTGTAGAGTTTCAGGGCGCCGCCATGTTGGGTATGATATGCACGCTGATTGGCCAAGTGGATTTATTGGGTTTTGCCATGAAACCATGTGGATTTATTGGGTTTTGCCATGAAACCATGTGGATATATTGGGTTTTGCCATGAAACCATGTCTTTTTTTCAAAATGACCAAATCCCAAGTTTTGGTGAATTTTTGGAAAAAAATGCCATGATGCACTTGGCCTACCTTGGGTCACTGTGCGTTTGTAGAGTTTTAAGGGCGCCGCCATGTTGGGAATGATATGCACGCTGATTGGCTGAGTGGATTTATTGGGTTTTGACTTGAAAATCAGGTGGCGTTTATTGGGTTTTGCCATAAAACCGTGTTTTCGAAATCACGAAAATAGACGTTAAAGTGAATTTTGGAAAAAATGAAAATGTACACCAGGTAGCCCTCTCCCTATTCAACATTTTGCTTACCATTTTTGAAAAAAAAAATGAAAAATGGCGTTCATTGGCTTTTGCTAAGAAACTCTTCATATGGCCTACCTACTTCAGCGTTCATTTCTTGACAATGTACGGACTAAACATTAAGAGCAATGATAAATAGTCCATCTATAAGAACTAGAAAAAAAAAACATATAGTTGTTCTCTCTTAATATTGAGATTTCTGATAAGCCGTCTTATCAAGAAAATAATGGGGTGATTAGACAGATGCATAATTAACCCTGTTTCCCCTCAATGATGTAAGATACTATTTCTTGCATGGAAGTTGAAGACAGTGTATGGTTATTGACGACAAATGTTGAAAACTGAAATGTTCTCTTATTGCGTCTGTTTTTATATGGACGTATCTATTAAAGACCTGAATACATGTATAACACACTCAGATTTTTTTTTCTTTTTTAGATATTGGTGAAAAACAAGCCGCCACCACGTACTTGCTTGCAATAAGAAATATACATGGTGATATTTGCTATGTGATAGTATATCACAATAAAACAATTTTCAGTCGGTTTAATGTAATTCTCTATCAATCTCAAATGGCCGTCATGACAATACCAAATTTTATGAAAGATTGACGAAAAAGTTTTCTAATCAGAAATAATTATATTCGGGGTTTAATGTTTTGATGTTTAATGAGCCATCTTATCAAAAAAGGGAAAATATTTCTCACATACTGTTTATTGCATGAAAGTTAATTGATTTGATTGTGTGAAATATATGGTAATCATTTTACTAAATTGGTTCCTATATTTGCCAAAGTTATAGGGAGAGATAATTGAATCACGGTCGTCCAAACGCGATTCGACCTATATTATGATTCGTGATTCTGGAAAACATATTTTTATCTCGTTAGCCCATGACTACTTCAGCCACTGCCTGTACTTGACAAGTACATTGCGATGACTGACAGATATTTTGTAAATACCCATATTGGGACTCCATTAGAATATTGACATATTGGCGGAGAGAGACACTAATCTGAAGCAGATGTCGGATTCCAAATTTGACTTGACTTGACGTTCTACGCCAGTCAAGATTAGAACGACCATGGAGTGTTTGTTAGCTCCATGGAACGACCTTTTTGCAGTTTTGGTCGATCAGACAAATTTTCACCAATCTTTCCCAAAATTATGATATTGTCATGAACAGAAAACAACATCAAACCCACTTCAATGGCCATATGAAGACAAACCTGGTTAAATCGTTTATTGTAATATCGTATTTTTAAAATCATAAGACAGCAAATATCACTATGTACATTTCCAATGGCAAAAAGTCGCTAGGTCGCCATTCTTGTATCATTTTTTTCAAAAATGGAATCGTTTTAGAGTGAGTGAATTTTCAGGGCATTAATAGATGATATGGATCTATCTCCAAAAAAAAAGCAGAAAATGATTTCATTTTTCATCATTTAACAGAACTATATATTTGGGCTTTAACATTGGCATAAGATCAAAGTATGGAATCTACGAATGGATCTATTTATGTCTAACAATTATTTAATCTACTTTCGTCAATTTATATTATTCTGCATTTAAATTATCATGTTTATGAAAAGTAGAACAATCGAGATCTTATTTGCGACTGGAATATACATGTACGATCACAACCCTGACACCTGACCGTAATAGGGTATTTTGATCATCTGATCATGAAGCACTGTTAGTAATCTAGATCGATGTGAATATTCTGAACGTATGAGAAAACGGTATGAAGCACAGACAATAAACTACTTAAGATTCCAAACATTGAACATGTAAGAGTCGGCCATTTTACTTGAATTTCTGCCATCAACGTGTTGAGGAAGTCTGTACAGGGTTGAGTAATTGGGTATAACGGTTCAACTGGCTAGCATTGAATTACTACAGGCATGATAACAAGATGGATCGTGCAACCAGATGGAAGTTTGATTATAACGGATCGGACTTCTAGGGCCACGAAGACAACGACTCGGCTTCCTCTTCCTATTCCCTGAAAGTTCAATGACAAGCCACACACTCGTAGTCTTCTCACGAGACCGCGAAAAGAGAGCCACTTTAAAGATTGTGTCATTGATTTGCACGTCAAAAAACATCTAAATGAATGAAATCAGCTGAAATCATGTCCACTGTGAAGATTAATATAAATAAACACCTCCTCATAGAGACTTGGGGTAAAATATTGATTTTGGTGAAAACTAGACGGTTAAACTTCACCTTTTTCAAATGACTCAATTCTTTTAAAAAAAAAATCGCGTGACGGTCGACGTGCACGCCAGTTCCAAAATGTTGCGATACCTTAGCCGAGGTCGCGCGAGTTAGCGCTTTAACAGCAATATCAGTGCGCTCCGCTGGTCTTTGCGACGACACATAACGCGCGATTCGCAATTGAGCAAATTTAAACTCACAGGAACTCAAGAACAAAATTTCTGGTAGCACTGTTCGTTAACTAGATTTTCTACACAAAACAACAATTCATGGACTATGGAATCTCAAACTTTCAACACATCCCATTTGTAAGTACTACACTATCCGGTTTTGGTATTGAAAAGAAGGGAAGTATTTAATGGACTTGCACATCCCAGACAAACATCTTAAGGCTACACTCGCATTATGTAAATCAAAACACACACAAAAAAAAAAACAATGCAGACGGTGTTGCTAGCGTATCTGGACACGACGACCTATACCACCTTGACCACCCACCCCGGACAACCACCGCTAGGGAAACCACCCTTTAGGACAGTTCTATACAGGGTGTTGCATAGAAGTAGTTGCCCGGGGTAGTTTGTCCGTAAAGGGATGGTTTCCAGGGCACTACCCCTGAGGGCAACCACGCACTTATGAAAGTCCTAGAGAGTGGTTGCCCTACAATGTAATATTGTCCGGAAGTTATATTATCGGGGGGGGGTACTTGTCCACTGAGAGTGTTTACAGCCTGGGTTAGTGTCACAGGGTGTTGAGTTGGGTGGTTTATCTCGTGCGTGGTGTTCAGGAGTAAGATCTTAGAATATTTTGCTGCTCATCTAATCTATTATCAAATTAATGACAAATTACATCAAATGCTTGATATTTTTATTTTTATGACTAAATAAAAGGGTGCCCCTAGAGGACTTGACCCTGAAACTTTCTGATATCCAGTCACCGTCACTATACCAACAAGCTATGCTGGGTAACAGCAATGCCATGGTTTACTTGGTTCGGAATAATTACGGGAACCTCGGGAAGAATCAATCCTTTGCGTCTGAGTTCCTTAAATATTTCATAAGCCTCCAGCAGGAGCGAATCATAGTACGAAATCGTACAGTTATAGAAAATAGTTATACAGAAATAGTACAGTTTAACGTAAACAATTGCGTCCACCCCACCCACACCCTACCCCCACCCCACCCTCAACGGTCGTCAGCAAAATTGATGTTTCGGAGGTAGAGGCCTCAATAAAGAAGAGTTTGGTCTAGGTAGAAAGACTACCTTTAATGTCAAAGTTTACCGGCTTAATGAGTTCCTGGAATAAATGCAAAAGTGATTATCGTGAAACAAGCGGCGTCTATAGATTCCTTTTCAAAACAATATTAATAAAATATTGCCAAATAAGTTGTTCCTTTTATATCGTTCTTGCCTGCAAAAAAATTCTTCCTGGGCTATCAATACTATATGGATAACTTCCCTGTAAATTTCTTCATGGCCATATATTTCAAATGAAATTTAATGACCGTATAAAACCTATATCTATCATATTACTTGTTCGAATATATATCACGTACTTCAGATTTACTTGAGTGCAGTTTCCTTTTATGACCATCAAAGAATGGACGGCATATCACGCTTGTTGGACAGTCAACCTTTTAAAGGTTAGTGACATGATTAGGCACACTTGAAAATGCATCAAGAACCAAATCAGTTGAAATATACACCAACTATACACCACCTGGAATAGATCTCCCAGCTGGAAGGATTTATCTCTAATTTGTTTACTTAAGCCGAATCAAGCATGAACATAGTAGTATTGTAATTCTATCGTGCCCCGATAGATATAACAAGCCATAGAGAGCTACACAACAGGTTTGCCTGCCATGAGGTATATTGACATTATTTATTTTAGAATGAGCCAACGTTTGACTACAAGATTTTCAGAGGAGAATCCTTGCGTAGTTTACTTGAATCTGGAATAGTTTCATCTTAAGTTGAGGACTACCCCAATCATGTCATTTACCTTTAAGTTACTCAATACTGGGTTTAAAAACACGGAAACAAGGCAAAATATCGAGTTAACTTTGGAAAAGACATGAGTCATGTTCCCTGTATAATAATGATTGTAAAACACATATTCTTGTATGTTTGTGTTTAGAGCATATTGTGTGTGTGAATAAGAAGTTAATTAATAGGTATTCATTTGTTTCACTGTCATATTACTTGTTCGAATATATATCACTTACGTACTTCAGATTTACTTGAGTGCAGTTTATTTTATCATGACCATCAATGAATGGGAGATACATCATGCTCGTTGGATTTTCAACCATCTTAGTTACAATACTGAGTTCAAAAACACGGAAACAAGACAGAATATTGAGTTAACTTTGGAAAAGGCATGCATGAGTCATGCCCCAGTTAATAATGACTATATTCTTGTAACTTGCAATTTGTCAGAAATAAATAGGAGGGAAACTCGATAGGAAAGGTAGACGAACAAAGACAAGATGTAGAAGATGGAAATATGACATGGCAGTACCTCTAAAAGTAACCTACTTGTGTTATGACAATACTGTATTGTCATAACACAAGTAGATTACTTTTAGAGTTCAGAAATTCAAAACAAAATTAGGATGATTACAATCGTTTTTAATGAAATATTATTCCTACAGTCTAAATCGTTATTCCCACAAAATGCTCGTATGGATTTTGTTAAATTCCGTTAAGTGTGAAGGGGTTTTTCCTTCTGTTTCGTGGTGTTGTTTTGTTATTGTTATTTCCCTCTTTTTTGCCTTCTTCACGAAGTGATGCCGAAAATATGTTTTGAAGATATCGGGACGATGCCATGGGGTGTTATAGCTAAAAGTAAAGCCTGGGTGTGAGATAGGATGAACGAAGTTTTGTTTAACAAACTTGTAGCAAACATGTATAACCATGAACATATTAAAGACACTATATAACAGTGTGGAAACCTTATTTTAAAAAATTGTCAAACCTTGCTTTCTGACATATCTGGTAGTGTTTGGATGGACAAATAAACACCTTAGAACACAAAAGTTTGGACAGTTATGCTGTCACTAGTACAATATGTGCAGATTCAAATTGGCACATTAATTTCCTATCGGGTGATAGGAAATTCTGCAACACAGCAGTCTATGGGGGAAAGCTGGAATGGTCTCTCAATGATTTTTTACTTTTTTAAAGCACTTACTGATCGTTTTAAATTGCAATTTTTTCAGGGCTTCATTTTTAGACCATGTCAGAGACACTGGTAGCATGGGGAATCATGCAGCTCAGATATTTTAAACTGGAAACACTGTTATACAGTGCCTTTAAGGTTTAGAGTCAGTTCGTAACTTGATATTGTTTACTTGAATAGCATGATCTTGGAAGATGAAATGAATATATGACGGAGAAAATGATAAGCAGCTAAATGAAAATTCAGTATTTGTACAAGCACACGAAGGCATGACCGTGGAAAGATTCCATTTGTTTGGGGGTCGGTGACTTGACTTGAGTCAAAGATGTGACAATTCATACTGTTGGAGTATGTAACACCGAGGTATTAGATTAGTGACATAGAATGGGTGAAAAGAGCTAAACCATATATCTTCGACAAATACTTGGTTCATGCTTGATACACTTGTGATAATGTGTATAATCAGATCTTTGTATTGGTACGACAAAGGTCGAACTTCACAATACATGTTTATAAATGGGGAATGGTATGTTTTTCAGATATCGTGATATCTTGAAATTCATTGTTTGCTTTGGATCGACGAATTTCCCTGAAACACATGCACAGTTGGTGTTTTACATGATGTAAGACCAGTGAAGGAATTTTGTTCATACAAATACTACATGCGTGCACAAGGGTGCAAATACACAGAACTGCCAACCTCTGCAGACCAAAAACATACTGATGCACAGTAACATTCATATTTTGAATGGAGAAAACATATTTTGGTACCAAAATGGATGAATTATACATACTAGGTAGTAGGTATGCCATATAAAATTTAAGAAAAAAAATATTTCGCATTTAAAAATCATATTTTCGTATTTTGGATGATGAAAAAACATACTAAATATCGTTAAAACATACTGGTTGGCAGCTGTATACATAATGCACAGAGAAGGACATTTGTGCTGAATCAGCTGGTCTGTTTCCCTTTTGTGTACATTATAATTCACATATAAGACCATATATATTTTCAAATTAGAAAATGAATGTCAATGACATATTTGGAGAATATAAAATAACACAGAACGAGCTACTAGTCAAATATCTGTCAATTACGCGTAGTACCCCCACCCCACCCCTTGGTTGCATGTTCAAAGCAGACAGGCCTAAACATATCCCATGATAAGTACAAGGGCATTTTTCTCACAGAAATTTTGAAATTGGAAGTGACAAGTGGGTCCGCCTACATTTACTTTTCCTTGGGCTCTATTTTGTGTGGGCACAAGCCAGTGCGAGTATTGCTGTACGTGTGCTTATGCATGGATGTAGAAAGAAACCTCCATGCGTTATGTCTCAGGTCTGGACTTTTGAGCTTCATGTTCCGTGCATGGTCTCTGTATGGTTCATGGTTATGTGCCTGACTGTAAGTGTCTGTTTGTCTCTGTCTGTCTGTCTGTCTGTCTGTATATGAGTGTGTCTGTTCATCAACATTGTGTTTGTTTCGCTTTACCATGCAGTATCTCTATGACTTGAAAGGCCTACTGCCAAGGTCAACTCAACCACTCAGAGGATGAGAACTAGTCTTGAGATACAGGCACATACTCACTAATATGGACTGTTGCAGTGCCACAGTTTACAGATATCAGGAGGTAAACAAATGCTCTGTTTTACCATACCATCAGGATTTTCCCGTTGCATTAATGGGTAGCATTAGTGCCCCAATTTTAAAATTAGAGTCAAAAGAGGGTGTTTCCATTCTGTCATGACAGTGGGCCGACAAGAGTGCACAATGTTTTGTCTGCTCTGTGCAGACAAGTGAACAGGATACCACTCAGTATCATATCATTAAATCAAAATTGTATATACGTGTCTGTATTTTAAGACAAATCCTCTCTGTAGTTTAAATAGCAGTACTGGAAGCAACCATTATTTGGGGGATAAAACTATCGTGGAATGAAGTACGCTGTTCAAGGTTTCTGCTGTGAAAAAAGTGGAGGTTAATTATTATTTACTTTTTAAAAATAATTACCACAAGTATTCACTGTGACAGTCAAATTTATTGTACAGCTCTGCATGAGTTTACTGATTTAAGCCAGGGTCATATTTCAATTTCTTCCAATCTGAACACACTATTTGGTGTATAGATTTATATATGTTTTAATCCATTTTGTAAGGCATTTTCCAGAGCTCCCTCCCAGTCACGTCATTGCTCTTGTATACATTTTTTGTTCTTCAGTAAATCAAGGCGAAACAATAACATTGGCGCGTGTGTGGACTTAGCCAATCATGACAGAACTAGGACAGCACGTTAATACATCATAGATCCTGTCTTATTACTATGACACATACACACTATATATAAATAGCACGTGACTTCGATGTATTCACAGTATGGTTGGGAAAAGGGGAAATTGATCGGAAGCCGTTCTCACTTTGGGAGAAAACTACTCCACACATAATCAACTCAAGTAGGCCTACACTATTCAAAGTTATGATTAAAATGTATTTTATGCATAGTCGAGTTTGATAGGTTTAAAGAGTATAGTGACATGATTGGGAGAAATAACAAAATACCTTTAGAACCAAACTGGTTGAAAGACATACCAAAGATACACCAGCTGGAATGGATCTCCTGGCTGGAAGAGTTTGTCTTGAGTTTGTTTACTTAAGGAGAATCAAGCGTGAACGTACCAGTAGTCGATTTCTCTCGAGGCCCGAGAGAATTAAATCCCATAGAAAGCTATACACCACAGATTTGTCTGTCACAAAGGATACTGATGAAAGTTATTTTAACATGAATCAACTTTTGACTACAAATTTTTTCCAGTAGAATCCTTGCATAGTCTACTTGATTAGAGAATAGTGTAACCGCAAGTTGAGGACTACTCCCAATCATATGTGAGTATGATCATGTCACTGTGTGATTTGTATTCATTTTATGCACTTTCGTTAAATGTCCGTATATTATTACATGACAACAAATTATCTGCTGTGAATATTTCGGAATCAAATATTCATGTATCGTTAACTAATTGCTATCGATATTCACTGTGACGGAGAATTGTTGTGCAGCTTTCTTTTTAAATTACCGAATGCCTACCTTTGTCGTGAAGAAAGAATTCAATGGCAATCGGCATTACACATTTATCATCGCGACCAAATGACAATGTTTAACCAGTAGTTTTCTCAATTCTCCTGTTAATCTGTTTAATTTCCAACAGACGTTTGTGTTTTGGCATGATTTCACAACTTAACAATGACCACAGTTTTCAAACAAATGTGAGCTACAAAATCCTCTTTGCTCTATTTGATACGGTCTAAAAATGAAGCCCTGAAAATGCATTTTAATAGGATCATTTGAAAAGGATTATTTAGTGCTTAAAAAGGTGAAAATCTACGAGTAACTCAGGTTGACTGGATTCACCTTGCCCATTTCCACCCAGAGACTACTGTGTGTAGATTTGGGCTATTTTACACTCCACTGCAGTATTAATGCAATGGTGATGTTTATTCATATCTTGCCAACAGCAGCGTAACTTTCAAAACTTTTGTATTTAATGATGTTTATTTGTCCATTTAAGCACTTCTAATATACCTCAGTTATCAAAGTTTGACCATATTTAAATTTGAAGCTCCTCCTTGTGTTTTTAACATTTTCCTTCATCAATTCTCAATATCACTGTTTCTCCGTCTCCAACGACACTTATGTTTTCCCGATTTTCAACCACAACCCCCTTACTATATAACAAAAAGCTAGGTAGCATATGACCTACTTTTTCTTATCCTTTGTACTCGAAGTTAATCCTTTTAACCTCCCTATTTAATTTAGCCGCGACCGAAACGGGGTTCTAAAAAGCAGATATCCAAATAACCTGAAATTGGTATTCAGTGCGTGTACAAAGCCTTATCGAAGTCATTTACTCTTCATCTACGCGCACAGATCACTTCATAATACGAAGTAAAACATATCTACAAGTACATCAATACATTGATTACTCACTTTTATTGCGAACTGTGTTCTTTTTATTGTTTTAAAGTAACTAATGTGTGAAAGTCTATAAAAATTACTTCTTTAAATAGCGACTTCCCATATTTATTTCCAATCCTTGGACGATTCTCTTTCTCTTCAGTTTTCTTCCAACAATAAAATGACAATATTGAGCAATAATGTGTAGGGCCTATAACCTGGAATGGGCCTTAAAGACGCACTATACTTTTACATGGGTGGGAGCGTGTGTATTTGAAACTGGAGCAACAGAGAACCTAATTGATTAATTAAATGCACTTTCCATGAAAGGTTTTGAATTAAGAATAGTGGGTGATGTTGTTAATGATTCCGTTAAATGTGAGAGGGTTATTTGGGACACGTTTTCATCATTTTAGCACTGACTACATATTGCCTATATAACGTGATAGGCTGTAGTACGGGAGTATGTAGACCTACATAGTTTCACGGCATGGGTCTCCCTCACCAGCATGGAAGGAAACTGGCGTGTAATCCCCGACAGAGTCAAGTTGGCTAAATTTAGACGCACCCTGCCCTTGAGATTATTAATTCGTAGACAAAAACGGAAACTTGTGTAGGGGGAGGGGGTCATGTCATTTGTTCTTAAAGGCAACGTTTACTGATATTTCCAATTTTTAAAAAATCTGAGCTACACGATCCTTCACGCTACTACAGTGTCTCTGATAAGTTCTAAAACCGAAGCCCCGACATGCCCGAGGAAAAAAAAACACTGCATTTCAAAACGGCCGTGAACACCAAGTGTTTATCAAAGTGTAAATCAATGAGCGATTATTCTAGAAGTTGTCATGTAGACTGTTGTAAGTGTTATAGAATTTTTGTCCAAATGATATTATTTCATGCGCCGATATTTATTTATACGTGTTTTGCTTCTGACAGCAAAGCTGTCTAAAGTTTTGTGTTCGAGGGTGTATTTATTTAAACTATAGGCCTACATGTAAATCGGTCAGATATCAAAATCTTCCACAATGTTTAATCATGTTAATAGGAATGTGGTAGTCGTGGACTATTTTAGCTATTGTGTGTGGATATCAAGGACGAACATTTACGTCATTATGAACATTCTATGCCAAGTTATTCTATAAATGGATCAAATAGCGCCAGAGTGCTTTAGCCCCAGAAAGGGAGGTGGGGGGGGGGAGGGGGTACCTACATGTTGATCGCAAAGTGGACATAATGTGGTAGCAAATGGAATAATACCAAGAAATTGACAACGAATTGACGTTGTTTTGACTTTGACAATTTTACTTGACTTACTAACATAAAAACAAAATAAGGTTGTACCACAAGATCACACTTATTGGACTTGAATAAGGGTTGGGGTCATGACTCAGAGTTACCCCCCCCCCCACCCCCAAAAAAAGTTGTATTAGCGTAACACGACCTACTCTAACAAAAAATATTCCCTATAGGCCTATACTCTGTACTTTTTTCTCATTTTCAAACATTTAATTATGCTTCATAGCAAACAAAATTGTTCTGAAAGTGCTTCTTCTCATAAAATACTAGCACACAGTAAATTAGTCTTTTTTTAAATGGCGCCAATTTGATGGAACATTTTGCATGCAGTTTAACACAGGGCGAGGAACAAAAAAAACCAACAAACAAGAGCCCGGGGGCCAACGACGCCCACCTGAGTTTCGGCAAACTCTCTATGGTACCATAGAAAAAAATCAGTTATCATATAGTTTTGCCTTGACCTGATAATCTAGGCACCAAGTTAAAAGTTAAATTCAAATTTAAACATTCGTTTTTTTTAAAAACAAGCATCCCTAGTAATTCTTTAACATTTGACCTTTGACCATACTTAAGTGACCTTGACCCCAAATAACATTGAGGTCCCTGTTAGCTATACTACACCTCAAGTTTGGTTACAATGGCTTGTGGTTAGACAGTTGACGCCTATCGTTTGGGCCCTTTGGCCTGCCCATGCCCCCGGGGGGGGGGCTGGTGTAGCCTTCCATGAACCCTCTTCCCCTCCTCACGAGATCATTCCACTAAGTTTGTCTAAATCCAATGAATTGAATGTGAATATTCCAATAGAGCCCTACCCCCAAACTTTTGCCCCATTGGGGCCAAATGGGCCACCCTGTGCATTGTCATGAGGAACGTTAATTAGCAGACATATAAGGTATGCTACAACACAAAGGGCTTAACTAAATTATTTCTGGATCTAGAGAAAGAGCAAATACCAACCAAAGAAGAAACTTGACTCATTCTGACCTTTGACTACATAGTGACTTTTGACACCCAAATAACATTGAGGTCCCTGTTACGTGCATCTTCACCACCAAGTGGACAAATGGGCTTGTGGTTAGAATTACCTAGTTTGGGCTTATGGCCTGCCCCATGGCCCCAGGGGGGCCTGGGGTTACATTCCAGACCCTCTTTCCCTCCCCGCCTGAGATCATTCCCACCTAAGTTTGGCAAATACCATTCATTGTGAACGTAATTATTCGCATAAAGAGCTCCCATCCCACAACTTTGCCCTCTTAAGGCCAAACAGGCACCCTGGGCATGGTCATGAGAAACATAAATTAACACATATAGAGGTATCTCTGCACACAAAGGTTTACCTAAACTATTCTGATGCTAGAGCAGAACGATCGTTTGAAAACTACTAACTTTTTTTGTGCCTTAGGGCCCTGCCCTGGCCCTGGGGGGCCAGGTGAACGCAGTTGAGACGCCTTGAATCCCACCGCCAGGGATCGATTCCTGCAAGTGGGCAAAATCCAATCATGCATTTGAAAAGAAGCTGAAAATTAAAGTTTACGCACGACCACCGAGCACGACGAACGACGCACGACGACGAACGCACACGCACGACGAACGACGGACCGAACGGAAAAAAGCGATCGCAATAGCTCAACTTGAGCCTTTGCTCAGGTGAGCTCAAAAAAAACCTACTTCCTTGATTATTAGTGTCGTTAAGCCAATACCTAACAATGTTTCTAGCCTATAAGCAATGCATCACGGCTTGTTTTGTGTGTTTTGTTGTAGTGTTTTAAGGGGAAAATCGGAAAGAACTGAATGTGTAATAAATGTGCTTAGCCTATAACTCATTACACCTATCATTTCAAGACGGCCCTCCCATCGATACATACTATCTTCTTACATTCTCTTGCTCGTAACCAATAAACGACTACAGTATATAATATTAAATTAGTTCTGGGTTTCATGTAAGGGGCTATTTTCTTCGAAGTTTTACAATCAATTGTCCGATTTCCGGCTATCGATGAGTGTCCCCAACTCCTATTACCTAAAAAGGAAGGGACGACTGGGGCTGAACCTCGAGTAATAATATATGGGATCAGCGATTTCTGATATAGAAACATTATGGCTCCATAATTATACCGAGACATCGACGCCCGCCTGACAAACCCTTTTAATCTAAAGTAATAGTGACAGTGATGGGAGTCACATTGAAAATCCTCAGAAACAAAATAAGTTATAATATTACCTAATATTCACCAGAACCCTTTTAATCTAAGGTTAGTGACGATGAATTGGAACACTTAAAAATTGCCCAAGAAATAAATAAGTTGACAATATTTACCAACTATTCACGCAGCTGGAGTGGATCTCCAAGCTGAAGATTTTCACTGATTGTTACTTAAGGAGAATCAAGCATAACATAATAATTTAGTATTTTAATTTTATCGAGCCCTGATAGAAATAGAAGTCCTAGAGAAGCTACACAAGGTTTGACTGCAACGAGGACAGTGCATAAGTTATTTTACTTCGAATGACCAAATTTGTACTGCACAATTTTACAAGCAGAACCCCTGTATGCCTGAAACAGTTTTACTTGAATCATAGCCCAAAGTTGAGACTACCCAATCATGTCATTACCTTAAAGGCACGTATACAATGTTTCCAGTTAAAAAATCTGAGCTGCATGATTCCTCATGCTACAGTGTCTTTTACATGTCAAAAATGAAGCCCTGAAAAATTGTAATTTAAAACGACATATAGTGCTTTAAAAAAGTAAAAACAATTGAGAGACCATTCCAGCTTTCCCCATTAATACTGCTGATGTGAGCGAAGATTCACTATCTGCCTGATAGAAATTAATCTGCCAATTTCCATATCTGCACATAAATGTACTATGACAGCATTACTGTCCAAATTTTTGTTCTAGGGTTTATTTGTCCATTTAAACACTGTCAGATTGTCAATAGCCAAAGTTTGACCAATTTTTAAACGGTCCTTCACGATTTATAGTGTATTTAAGTCTCCCAAAGTGTGGGGTACTGACGCGCACCGAATCTAGGTCATTCGGGGTCAACTAACAACACAAAAAAGTGAGAGCGCACACTACTTCATAAACAGCAGATGTCAGGAAGTCAGTGGAGGGAAGAAGATGTATCTATAGCCATAAATCATGTACAACTAAAACCGCATATTTATGAAAATGAGAATCAATATCGAACCCGGGACGAAATGACAGACGACAAATAGAGCGCTTTTGTAAATATAAATGTCCTAAAACATGGAATAATCGCTAACTATCGCTTAATTTACACAATAAATCTTTGACCTCTCTCCCGAATAAACAATTGTAGCACTTTGCATGACTTTTCATTTTTTAAAACCTGTGTTTCTCTGAACCACAGGCAACGATACTTGACGAACCCGTATATGTTATCCAACGATAAAATAATTACGCAAACAGAGCCCCCCCCCCCACACACACAACACACAACGTGATGTCAATCCACACGTGATTGCATGAAAATTCGCAATGAATAGGGCTTCGTTTGTAAATCCAATAAAATATCAATGAATAATCATGTCAAGCATTAAACGAAAACGATTATGATCGATAAGGTCGTATTATTATCTGTCTCGCTTCGTCACTTACTAGTGACGAAAGTTCACGAACAGCGCGTAAATAATGATTTGACCCAAGATATCTTGACAATCAGCGTTATATAACAACGTGATGCTTCACACTTCAACTCTTGATTTGAATCTAGCCACTGAAAGTAAACCTAGTCAATAACCAATATATACGATTTAATCCAGCAATCAGGAACATCTATGCGTTAGACCATTGTAGTTCAATAACAGACCGAAATATTACTTCAATAAATGCTTTCTCCAATTGTATGGACCACCTTCAATGTAAGTCACGCTTGATTGGCAAACTGTTGACGTTATCAGCACAAGACGTTTTGTGTTTGAATCTAGGAATCAATATTTGTTTTCTGTATCACTGATCTGCGTTTACGTCCCCTCTTACGTCCCATTATTATCCCACAAGTGAGTGAATGCACTTTTTATGGCGCGCCGACAATACAACTTACGGAACAATTTGATGAAGTTTTTCGACGCAAAATGGCCACTGCTAAGCACCGTCCGCTGTGAGCTACATTTTCTGATTCAATTATCAGCTCGAATTCAGCCACGTGAAGTTAAAGGCTAACTATTTTGAGTCACTTTTCCCCCGTGTTCGTTTAACGTGTCTAGCCAGCCAATGATACAGCTGATATAACTAGCGTACTTGCACACAAATAAAGTCCCGTTCGCATAATTTCATTCTGTCCGTCATAAAGTACAGCGCAACGTCAAATCCTATTACTAAGTCCATTCGGTATACTGATTGATTTTTAAATGGTGGAAATAATGTGAAAGATTTTTTTTTTTTGGGCAGACTGCTGTTTAATACCGAAGTTATTATGACGTAACATTCCTCACGGTGCCTAATGAACTATTGGATAACTTTTCGTTGTTCAGGGCTAGGTGAAGATTGTCCCCATGATCAGGACAATGCTGTGGGAAAAAATAGTCCGCGTTTGCATTGTTCTTAATTATGATCAAGGAAGTAGTCGAAGTACAATTAAATTTGAAAGGTATCAAAGAAGTATCACGACACATTCAAGTCATAGATGTTAAGTATCGTACTGTACATCCTTGCAGCAGGTAAAATAAAAAGGTGTCTCATTTCTAATCAAATGACACTCTGAATAAACATTCATTCACATTAATACTTACATGGCCATCGAAAAAAAAAGAAGCGTACTAGAACAAAAGACTTAAAGCAGAACACACATATTGTTAATGATAGGAAAATCTTTCATCAAAATTTCACATTTCCATATTTTCCTAGCTGAGAGTAAATTACATTTGCATTATAATTGGGACTAATTCAGCTTCATATGGCAAATAAAAGTTGAGGAATTGGGCAGTTTGAGTACCCGACGAGTATCGGCTCGTTGCTGCAGTGTGTTGGAACAATTAAGCATACATGTAGTCCCACATATAGATTTCTTTGTTAGTACTTTGTCCAGCATGGGGATTTTGTTAATCAGATACGAAGTGCTTTGTGTTTTCAAACTACTCTCTCCTGTACTATAGTAATTTTAGATATATCCATCTGTTCACCAGAAGGTTGAAAGCAGTTGATTTAAAATGTGTTTGTTCTGCAAGTAATCAACAGTCATTGTGTATTTCTCTTTAAGATCGGAAACAAGGAATAACTTCAACTCAAATATGAAATGTATTCGTTCCAGAGCATGTTTACATTTCCTAAGAAAGGCACAAATGTTACTTTTGACTTACGGCATTGTTATTTTTCAACGCATTGTAAAATAATGGATAATATAGTAGCACATATGTGAACACTCCTATTCACGGTCTGAATTACAACACAGTAATGCAGTTGATTGATCCTCTCCACAATGAACATTTTCTCGATATAGCTACTTTAGTACTTTAGGCCTATGGGTGGAATCGACGCTTAATCGAAAAATTAGAGGAATATCGGGCAAATGCGAGGCATTTGTCGTTCCGTGACGTAAAACGATGGAATCTCATCCAAGGATAACTGTTGTCGAAATGGAGTGAGTCACGGACCGTCGAATAACGACAATCTGAAGATGATAAGGATTTAGTGGGGGGAAATCAGACAGACTGCCGATAATTGCTGAATAGAAACCACCATGGAAGCATGCTGAGCGCTGTTTGTACGCAGAATGCCTTGCGTAAAAAAACACGCGAGACAATGAACCTACATCAGTCAGCGATAGACAATCGTTTTGTCCATACAACTACTCTTACTTCTTGTTTTCCCACGTGCCAGTTTCTACAAATCTAATCTTCATGATCTCCTTGCTACTCATTTAACCCTTAACATATAAGCCTAGAAAAAATCGCAGTTCAAACGATATGTTAGCGGACCATTCCACACCCCCCCCCTGCCCCCTCCCCAGACTGGCTGCCGCAAATTTATCTGTACATGTTTTCTCTGAAGACAGCTTAATTACATGGCCTAAAGTTCTATGATTTATTCAAAAGCTAAATCACAGTTTTACCATTTTTTTTGAATGGACTTCATAAAGTATCAAGCAGTGTCGAAATTAAAAGTAAACCAAACAGAGCCCAGGGGCACTGACGCTCCTGAGTCTCCAAATTCTCTATGGTACCCTAGAAAAACGCCCTAGTATCTTAACATTTGAACTTTGACCTAGCCTTACATGTAGCAATGCTATGTGGACCTTCCCGCCAATTTAACATTGAGTTACTACATGATGTATCATCTACCATCCAAGTTAGTCTCAAATGGGCCAATGCCAACCAAAGAAGAACTTGCCATGATTCTATTATTTGACTTCATTGACCTTTGACCTACATATGTGACCGCCCAGCTCAAAACCACAAAAAGTAGGACCAAAATTAATTTTCACTTTTCTTCATAGTTTTGAAGAGTAAGCTCTTAGCTTCAAAATGATATACATAACTTGTTAAAACTTGGACCATACTAACGCTATTCAAAAAAGTGTTGAACCACAAGAGAGTTAGGAGGTGCAGTTTTCAGCAGAAAGGGAGAAAAGTGGATTTTAAAGATTACGTTCACATCAGGTGCGCCATGCGTAAGCACTGTCGCGAAAAAAATGGTGGTCCAAAAAACTGGGGCCATATCTTGGTTCAATTTCGTTTTAAGCCACCAAATTTTAAGGGATAGAAAGAGAAAAGAAAACTCTTTCGATAAGACAAACTTTAAAAATTTGAGTTGGTCAACCCAAGTGAATCATTTTGGTCTATTAACAGAGATCACTAATCTGGCGATTTTGTCTGTTTTTATAAAACAGGCATGCCCTCCGTATCAAGTAACATTTGCCTTGACCAATATGTGACCCTTTGAACCCAATTTCACATTAAGTCACTATACATGTAAGCAATCTACCATCCAAGTTAGTCACCAATGGCCAATACGAACCAAAGACAAAATTGCAGGTATATTCTATCATTTGACGCATCATTTGACCTTGAGCGCTACATATGTGACCTTTGGACCAACATAACCATTGAGTCGCGATACCCATCTACCACCAAGTTTGGTTACAAATGGCTTGTGTTAGAAAGTTACCTTAGTTGGTCTTATGGCCCTGCCCCTGTCGCCGCCAGGGGGCCTCGTGTACGGATTTCCAGAACCCTCTATCCCCTCCCCCTGAGGATTATTCCACCAAGTTTGGTCTAAATCAATTGATCGTAAATTATTCCCATAGGAACCGTACCCAAAATTTTGCCCCCTTACCGGGGCCAACGGGGCCACCTGCATTGTCTGAGGAAATTAATTCAGCACATATAGAGGTACTCTACAACCTAGTGGCTTAACTAAACTATTTCTAGATCTAGAAGAAGAAGATGTTTGAAAAGCTACTACTTTTGGCCTTTAGGCCTGCCCCTGGGCCCCAGAGGGGCAGGTGTGACCATTTGAGGATCCTTGAATCCCCACCCCCTAAGGATCATTCTGCCAATGTTTGGGTCCAAATCCAATCAATCGGCATTTTGAAAAGAAGCTGAAAATGTGTAATTTATCGGCACGACCCGACGCACGACGGACAAAAGCGATCGAATAGCTCACTTGAGCCTTTGGCTTCGGTGACTAAAAACTTGATTGACCCGTAGGAAATACCTTAATCCTGGCATCCTGCTATAAATCGTCTAAACATCCAACCGAAACTGATTTGTGTTGGTAATGTTCACAGCGGACATCATCATTCTGTCCGTTACAGTCAATAACAATTAATTCTGAAGTTAAGTTTTCACGTCAGACTCTCATGACATCATTATCCCAACGGGGGGTCTTTAAACGAGTTTTCCCCTTGTCCTACATCTCAATATGTCGTAATCTTCATGACCGTCAAAACGTGGTTCCCTCGTTTTTCACTAAAATCGCGCTTTTTTGCGCGTCAGCAGAGAGCGCTTCAGTGCGCACTGATTTCTATTGTATCGGTCACTGAAGGATGGATTCAACTGGCTTTGTAATGAGCAGTTTCCGCGTGACTTTTCGAGCCGATGGGCAAATATATTCTTTCACACATAATAAAGCAACTTTAATGAAAATGACCTAATTTGTTGTCTTTGGACTTTAAGTGGGCAAACTGAATTGCGTCTGAACACCTGCTATGTGGAAACGTGAAAAAAAAGTAGAAGACGGTGTGAGTCTATCTCGAGGTGTGGATGAGGGATCGCCAGAAGTGTGGTTTGAATGAATGAATAATATTTGTGTATAGGGACTTATGTGGCCGAATATCTGGGAGGAGAAATTTAGGAGCAGACGATATTAAGTTGAAGCAAAACAGCACTGTGATGTTTTATGGCAACGTCAAATAATCTACTGTCTATATTACTCCATCAAGATTTTATGGAGGTGTACGCTGAGCCAAGATTTTATAGTCAACTCCTTTTTCTCACCAAAATACGTATTACTACAACATACGCCCTAGAAACTTGACATCAGTGCAGCAGATCCTTTCTTTATTGTACATTTTCCCAAAATTATCTAAAATGGCATGTTTAGTCAAAATTACATATAATGAATAGCTGTAAATAGATATATAGATAGGATGATAAATAGATAAGATAGATAGATAAGATATAATAGATAGATAGAATAGATAGGTATGGATAGATATGATAATATCGATAGATAGATGATAGATATAGATGCATATATTGGAAATTGTTTTTGATTAACATAATATTCAGAGGCTGAATAGCGTAAAAACGTTACATCTTTACAAATTAAAAAATTAACATATATTATGAAAAATAGATAATACGTTTATCATCAGTTCACATCAAAAAACACTAAGTATGCTATGCATATGTGATTACTGTTCAATCGCTTTTAACAAGAATTACAATTTTCTATATAAGAAGGCAAAGAGGTTGATGTTTGCTAAACCTTTGCAAAATATATGAGTTTGAGAGCCTATAGGCCTAAATCCCTAAAGTATATGGTGATGGAACCAACACCAATTGTAAAATAATAAGAGCTGCCCTTTTTGATACGTGATACATGCATCAAAATATATCCACCTACAGACTGTGTTAAACATTGGAAACGAATAAGACTATATTTAGGCAAGATAACCGCGCATTGTATTCTAAGAACTATTATTAATTGGCCTCCTGCCTTGCAAGGCTTCGTTGTTATGTTTTCTGAAACTCGAAAACATTCGAATTGAAAAACATAAGCAACATGTGTTATATTTTGGTGTGTGTTTTCTGAAGAAAAGTGTATACATCACGCTTCGCATCTTTCAATTTAACGCAGCGTCACCTGAAATAGTAATTTTGGCCTTCGTTGAATAGGTCCGTGATATCCTAAATAGGCGCCTTGATTTTAGTTGAAAACGCCTATTTTAGGACGTGTGGGGGGTGTTGGTAATGACGCACCACTCCTCCAAAGCGTTGAAGCGACATCACGTACAATTTTCCTCGTTTCACAAGAAACACGTTGCTCGTCGTACAAGCTTCTTTCCCCTTGAGTTTCAGCGGTGTCACATCCTTGGACTACAGTCTGGGAAAACTAGTGGTGCATGCAAGTTCAATGGGCAAGCTAATTACTTGGGCGTGTGCCATATGCATGTAGGAAGATGTAGCTTAGTACTGCACGGATGTCATATACCATCAGCAACCTCCGGTATCATCAACGGAAAAACTAATTGCGAATACTTCGGCTGGAAGCACTAAACCATGGAGGCTATAGAGGTAAGTAAGGAGCGTGATGTTCTGGCTTGGCCCGGACGCGATTATTTTGGTAAAAAGTGGAAGCGTCAGTTTACACTGTCTGGAAACACCGCGATACTGGTTGGGGACCCTGAGAAAGTTGCTCCCTCTCCCCAAAAATTATAACACAGAAAGAATATTTGCCAAAGTTAGCTTTTTCCTGGTTACAATTTTATGAAACCATTACCGGCTCTCTCACTATTCCACGCACTACTTAATAATCACTTTCATGTGTGGCCACAAACTTACATTAGAACTCAAACAAAAATAACGATCAAAACGTGAAAAATCTTCAGGGGATCTCAGGTCTGTTCCACCTGCATTACAAAAAAAAAAATGTCACGAGGTTTCTCATCATCTGTACTTTCAATGATTCACAATTATCGGCTCATATTACGCACTGCCTGATAATTTGAAATACACAGTGCCTACATAGTTAACATGCATGGCAGTATGCAGTGTAATATGTAAATCGTAAAGCACACGAATTATACCAGATACCGTGAAGGACGAGTCAATGCAGCTCCACTCCACCTTGTGTAGAGTTATTTGGCAGACGTGCAGGGCTAGACGGGTCATCCAGGACATGTAAAACCGCGAAAATTTTTTTACGCGGGTATTAAACCCCATTCAACACTACAGGGGTTGACCTGTATATGGGGTCACGGTGACCCGAAGAACATACTTCGCGCAACTGCCTTTCACTCAGAATGGAACTGCGACATGGGCTTTTCCGCAAACGCTTTTTCACTCAGAATGGAAACTGGACATGGGCTTTCGGGCAGTTGGTCCTTAGGTCACGGATGGGTGGATCCCCATGTACACTGAAGCGGTAAGTACCTCGTTGCAAAGGAAACAAATGTCATAGACTGGAGTAATCCTGATTTCGACATATGAAGTTACTAGTTGACAATTCTCTGTTGGGCAAACATTTTCTCTGTTTGTATGATTAATTGTCAAGAAAAATGTACGGTCTAAATTGGTTGCAGCACTAGCTTTTTTGTGTGGCTAGATTAGTCTGTAACTCTCCTCGTTCTCTACATTGTTAGTCCATTACGCGAAACGAGATTGCATTGGTTACCCGTGAAACAAAGATCATTTATTTTAGACTCTGTTAATATATTCCAAAGCAATTCATGGCAAGTCACAGTATACATAAACAGCTCTCAAGATAATAACTACTGAACATCTCCAAGGAAGTCAAAGTTACCCCTTGGTGACAGAGCATGTTGTATGCTGCCCCAACTGTGGAATAATCTCCCATTGTTGTTTAAACCATGGTTAATACAATCACTTCCGTGACTGAGTTTAAGAAGAGGTTAAAAAGCCGCATTTGGTTTAATTGAACTTCAACCTGTAATTGTGTTTCTGATTTATGTGTACGAAATAATTATTGTTAATTGCGCAGTCGAGTATATTATTATAGTAATCTGCGCATATTAAATGTCCTTTATTATTGATTATTTATTATTATTATTATTATTATTATTATTATTATTATTTTTTATTATTATTATTATTATTATTTATTATCATTATTATTATTACGGTAAATTTCTATCAGGAACATACATCAACAACGAATATGGAAGCGCTCGTTTCCCTTCAACTAACAAATTAAAATATCCAACTAAGCCCCGGGGATGCACTGTACCAGTGTATATATTTGGTGATATGTTCTCACCTCGTTTAGTTAATGAGGCACTTTTTTTAATTCTCTCAAATATATCACTGCACTATAATGTGCCGCAGAGTTTTTACTCACAGAGAACTTGGCAGATATCTAGTTCGAGTAAGAGACAGCAAGAAGGGTTTGAAAAGTTTCGCAGGCGTTGTTGTTTTACGGGGGCTTTGGGGGCTAAGCCCCCCCCCCAAAAAAAACAAAAAACACAACTAAACAAAAAACAAAACAAAAAACAAAAACAAAATTCTCAGGCCCACAAAACAATTTTTCGTAAGAATTTTTTTTTTTCATGAAAATATTAATTAACATAACGCACCTTAAAGAATTTGGACTCGGATTTGGAATGATTTTTTTTTTTTTTCGTCCGCCGCGGTAACTAAGTTTGGTTATCTGGTTTGGATTTTTTCTAGCACTTCTGTCCTTTTGAAGGTACTCCATTTGCAGTGGCAATAGTCAAGTGTGGGCGAACTAAGAATTTTACACAGTTCGGAATGTACTGTTTTGTTCCTGTAGGCGAATTGCGTTTGATCATCCCAAACATTCTGTTCCTCTCTTTCGCTGCAGATGCTCATGATTGTGTGCGGCAACTTTTTAATGACTTGTTTATAATAAGCCAAGATCTTTCTCTGCGGCATCAGTCTTTTTGAGCTGTGTATCAACGTAAAGGTATAATTCTTGAATGGGGGTTTATGAAATCCAAAGATGCATCACTGCCCACTTGTCTTGTTGAATCTCATGAGCCCATTCTTTGCTCACAATTGTCAAGATTGTTATTTTGGAGTTTCGCAAATGTCGTTGAAGCCTCTTCGTCAGTAACTGACAGCATGGATCTACTTGATGTCGTCTGCATTTTGCTAATCATAGAGCTACTACGTAGAATACGCGAGTTAACTCAACAGTAGTGTTAGCACAATATGTCAAGAGAGTTAGCTTGATGAGGGGCAGCAGCATGCTCATTATTGACAGTTTTTCTATCAACTATCGCTTCTTTGGCTGGGGTGACGATGGCACAGGATATGGAAGCCAAGAAATGGTAAATAGATTAATTGGCATTTCGGCACCGTCGATCGTTTAAAAATCCCACAAACTTCAGCCACAACAGGTTGAATTACACAATACACAACCACGCTCCTCCTTCTTCTCGCGTTCAAACACGGAAACACATAAAAATCACTCTAGTCTGGCTTTAGACGTTTAAAAGACCCATCCTATACTAGGAGAATTACCTTCCTCGGCCAACTGGCCTTGAACCTGAGACTGATTGTGTTTGAGGCTTTGGCGTCCCAGTGCGTCTGCTCGCTCGGAAGGGAGAAGAAGGTCGCAGGGTCTTGGGGAAAAAAAAAAACTCGAGAAACCTAGCAGGGCCTACCCATCCTCTTGGGCCCGTTGATAAAAATGAAACATGCATACGCGCACGGACTATACCTCCTTTTCACGTTCTGGAGATGAAATCTGCAAGTCTAGCAAAGTCACATACAGAGTCATTCGTGTAAATTCATTTTGTGCCCCTGCACCCTCCGTCCCCTCACCCCGTCCGTTGAAAAATCCTGGCTGGGCAATGATTGATTGTCATCGCTTCCTGCCATTTACACCGGCATGAACTACTAGTATGTATTGGTGTTTAACATTCTATCTATCGATTGGTTCTTATTCTGTAAGAACCCAGCATTCCCATCCTCACTGTGGACCTTGTGGGGTACGTCAAAGCATTGCTTGGTGAATAATATGGCTCTCTATTTTGATATTTCTTATTCTACGACTTAAAGGGCGTGAACATGAATTGGGAGGAATAACAAAAATGCCTCTCGAACCCAAAAAACGGTTGAAATGGATACAAAACCAGCTGTGAGTGTACCTCTGGCTGGAAGGATTTATCTTGAATTTGTTTACTTAAGGCCGAATCAGCATGAACGTTCTAGCAATTTCGATTCTCTCGCGCACGCTGATAGAACTAGAACCATAGACCCATGCTTACACCACACATTGTCTGTCACAAGGCATACGTCGATGGAAATTATTTTTTAGAACGAGTCAAACTTTTGACAAGACTATAATTTTCTACAGTAGAACTGCCTTCAGCCAGTTTACATGATTCTAGATAGTTTCACCCCAAATTGAGGACTCCCCAATCATGTCATTAACTTTAACGCCATGATCTCAAACTAAATTTATGGTCCCATGATTCACTCCAGTTCACGTATGGTCCAGATTCTAACTAGTTCGCGGTAAATTTCTCTTAAGCAATCAATAACATAGCGTGGATTGTTATAAAATGATGTATTGCGGACTATGGCCATCGATTATATCCATGGCTGCATCCGGAGACAAATTGCGGGTTTGCTGGCGATGTTGAGTTGAAATTACGCTC
>JZLH01S0100146.1:37439-49921 GCA_001188425.1 Eucidaris tribuloides
GAATAACTCAACTCAAAATATGAATGTCATTCGTTCAAGAGCACTGTTTACATTTACTAAGAAAGGCACAAATGTTACTTTTGGACTTACGGCATTGTTATATTTTCACGCATTGTAAAATAATGGATAAATATAGTACATCATGATTTGAACACTCCTATTCACCTGAATTACAACACAGTATGCAGTTGCAATTGAGTACTGCTCCACAATGAACAATTTTCTCGATATAGCCTACTTTAGTACTTAGGCCTATGGGTGGATGCGACGCTTTAAATCGCAAAAATTAGGAGGAATTATCGGGCTAAATGCGAGGATTTGTCCTTCCTGACGTAAAACGATGGAATGCTTCATCCAAGGATACACCTGTCTGTCGATGGAGTGAGTCAGGACCTCGGAATAAAACGACATGCTGAGATGACTAAGGATTTAGTGGGGGGAAATCAGGACAGACTGCCGATAATTGTGAATAGAAACCACCATGGAAGCATGCTGAGCGCTGGTTTGTACGCAGAATGCCTTGCGTATAAAACACGCGAGACAATGAACCTACACAGTCAGGATAGACAATCGTTTGGTCCATACAACTACTCTTATCTCTTGTTTTCCCACGTGCCAGTTTCTACAAATCTAAGCTTCATGATCCTCCTTGCTACTAATTTAACCCTTAACATAAAGCCAGAAAAATCGCAGTTCAAACGATCATGTTAGGGACCATTCCACACCCCCCCCCCTCCCACAGACTGCTGCCCAAATTTATCTGTACATGTTTTCCTCGTGACAGCTTAATTACTGCCTAAAGTTCTATGATTTATTCAAAAGCTAAATCACAGTTTTACCATTTTTTTGAATGGAACTTCCATAAAGTATAAGCAGTGTCGAAATTAAAAAGTAAACCAAACAAGAGCCCCAGGGGGCACGACGCTCACCTGAGGTCTCGCAAATTCTCTATGGTACCCATAGAAAAAACGCCCTAGTATCTTAACATTTGAACTTTGACCTACTTACATGTACATGTATGTGACCTTCACCCCAATTTAACATTGAGGTTACTACATATGTATCATCTACCATCCAAGTTAGTCTCAAATGGGCCAATGCCAACCAAAGAAGAAACTTGCACATATATTCTATTATTTGACTTCATTTGACCTTTGACCTACATATGTGACCGCCCAGCTCAAAACCCACAAAAAGTAGGCCAAAATTAATTTTCACTTTTCTTCATACTTTTGAAGAGTAAGCTCTTAGCTTCAAAATGATATATAACTTGTTAAAATTGGACCATACTAACCTATTCAAAAAGTGATTGAACCACAAGAGAGTTAGGAGGTGCAGTTTCACAGAAAAGGGAGAAAAGTGGATTTAAAGATTACGTTCACTCAGGTGCGCCATGCGTAAGCACATGTCCGAAAAAATGTGGTCCAAAAAACTGCCAATATCTTGGTTTCAATTTCGTTTTAAGCCACCAAATTTTAAGGGTAGAAAGAGAAAAGAAAACTCTTTCAGATAAGACAAACTTTAAAAATTTGAGTTGGTCAACCCAAGTGACACATTTTGGTCTATTACAGAGAATCATAATCTGCGATCTTTTGTTGTTTTTATAAAAACAAGGCATGCCCTCGTATCATAACATTTGACCTTTGACCTATATGTGACCTTGACCCCAATTTAACATTAAGGTCACTATACATGTAGCATCTACCATCCAAGTTAGTCACAAATGGGCCAATACCAACCAAAGACAAAACTTGCAGGTATATTCTATCATTTGACCTCATTTGACCTTTGACCTACATATGTGACCTTTGACCCCAAAATACCATTGAGGTCCCTGATACGCATCTACCACCCAAGTTTGGTTACAAATGGGCTTGTGGTTAGAAAGTTACCTAGTTGGTCCCTTATGGGCCCTGCCCCCTGGTCCCCCAGGGGGCCTCGTGTACCATTCCAGGAACCCTCTATCCCCTCCCCCTGAGGATTATTCCCACCAAGTTTGGTCTAAATCCATTGATGTAAATTATTCCCATAGGACCGTACCCCAAAATTTTGCCCCCCTTAGGGGCCAAACGGGGCCACCCTGGGCATTGTCATGAGGAACATTAATTCAGCACATATAGAGGTATCTACAAACATAGTGGCTTTAACTAAACTATTTCTAGATCTAGAGAAGAAGATGTTTGAAAACTACCTACTTTTGGCCCTTTAGGGCCCTGCCCCTGGGCCCCCAGAGGGGCCAGGTGTACCATTTGAGGACCCTTGAATCCCCACCCCCTAAGGATCATTCCTGCCAAGTTTGGGCCAAATCCAATCATGCATTTTGAAGAAGAAGCTGAAAATGTGTAAAAGTTTACGCACGACGCACGACGCACGACGGACGAAAAGCGATCGCAATAGCTCACTTGAGCCTTTGGCTCAGGTGAGCTAAAAACTTGACCCGTAGGAAATACCTTAGATCCTGGCATCCTGCTATAGAATCGTCAAACATCAACCGAAACTGATTGTGTTGGTAATGTTCACAGCGACATCATCATTCTGTCCGTTACAGTCCAATAACATTAATTCTGAAGTTAAAGTTTCAACGTCAGACCTCATGACATCATTACTTCCCAACGGGGGGTCTTTAAACGAGTTTTCACCTTGTCTGACATCTCAAATGTCGTATCTATGACCGTCAAAACGTGTCTCGTTTTTCACTAAAATCCCGCATTTTTGACGCGTCAGCACGAGAGCGCTCAGTGCCGCACTGCTTTCTATTGTATCGGTCACGAAGGATGCATTCAACTTGGCTTGTAATGAGCATTCCGCGTGACTTTTCGAGCCGATGGGCAAATATATTCTTCTTTCACACATAATAAAGCAACTTTATGAAAATGACCCTATGTTGTCTTTGGGACTTTAAAGTGCAACTGAATTGGCGTCTAACACCTGCTATGTGCAAACGTGAAAAAAAAGTAGAAGACGGTGTGAGTATACTCGAGGTGTGATGAGGGATCGCCATGAAGTGTGGTTGAATGAAATGATAATATTTTGTATAGGGATTATGGTGGCGCAATATCTGGGAGGAGAAATTTAGGAGCAGACGATAATTAATTGAAGCAAAACAGCAACTGTGATGTTTTATGGCAACGTCAATAATCTACTGCTATATTACCCCTGTCCATCAAGATTTTATGGAGGTGTACGCTGAGCCAAGATTTTATAGTCAACTCCTTTTTTCAACAAAATACGTATTACTACACATACGCCCTAGAAACTTGACAATCAGTGCAGCAGATGCCTTTCTTTATTTACATTTTACCCAAAATTATCTAAAATGGCATGTTTAGTCAAAATATACCATATAGATGAATAGCTGTAAATAGATATATAGATAGATAGATAAATAGATAGATAGATAGATAGATATATAGATAGATAGATAGATAGATGGATAGATAGATATATAGATAGATAGATGGATAGATATAGATCATATATTGGAAATTGTTTAGTTAACATAATATTCAGAGGGCTGAATAGCGTAAAAAACGTACACTCTTTACAAAACTATAAAAAATTAACATATATTCATGAAAAATAGCATATACGTTTACATCAGTTCAATACAAAACACTAAGTAATGCATGCATATGTGATTACTGGTTCAACGCTTTTAACAACGAATACAATTTCTCTATATAAGAAGGCAAGAGGTTGATGTTTGCAAAAACTTTGCAAAAATAATAGTTTGAATAAAGTATATGGTGATGGAACTAAAGTATATGGGATGGAACAACACCAATTGTAAAATAATAAGAGCTTGCCCTTTTTGCATACGTGATACATGCCATCAAAATATATCCACCACAGACTGTGTAAAACATTGGAAAAACGAATAGACTATATTTAGGCAAGATAAACCGCATTGTATTTCTAAGAACTATTATTAATTGGCCTCCTGCCTTGCAAGGCTTCGTTGTTATGTTTTCGAACTGAAAAACATCGAATTGAAAAACATAAGCAAATCGTGTTTATTTTGGTGTGTGTTTTCTGAAGAAAATGTATACCCATACGCTTTCCACTTTCAATTTAAAGCAGCGTCACCTGAAATAGTAATTTATGGGCTTCGTTGAATTAGTTCCGTGATACCCCTATAATAGGCCCTTGATTTTAGTTGAAAACGCCATTTTTAGGACGTGTGGGGTGTGGGTATACCACCACTCCTCCAAACGTTGAAGCGACATCACGTACAATTTCCTCGTTATCACAAGAAACACGTTGCTCGTCGCTCAAAGCTTCTTCCCCTTGAGTTCAGACGGGTGTCACATCCTTGGGACTACAGTCTGGGAAAACAGGGTGCATGCAGTCAATGGGTCAAGCTAATTCACTTGGCGTGTGCCATATGCATGTAGGAAGATGTAGCTTGTACTGCACGGATGTCATATACCATCAGCACTCCGGTATCATCACCACGGAAAAACTAATTGCGAAATACTTCGCTGGAACATCTAGACACCATGTAGGCCTATAGAGTAATAAGGAGCGTGATGTTCTGCCTTGCCCGGACGCGATTATTTTAGGTAAAAAGTGAACCAGTTTACCACTGTCTGGAAACACCGGCGTACTGGTTGGGGACCCTGAGAAAGTTGCTTCCCCTCCCAAAAATTATAAACACAGAATATTTGCCAAAAGTTACTTTTTCCTGGTTACAATTTTATGAAACATTACCGCTCTCTCACTATTCCACCACTACTTAAATAATCACTTTCTGTGTGCCAACAAACTTACATTAGAACCTCAAACAAAAATAACGATCAAAAGTGAAAATATCTTTCAGGGGATCTCAGGTCTGTTCCACCCTGCATTACAAAAAAAAAATGTCACGATGGTTTCCTCATCATCTGTACTTTCCAATGATTCACATTATCGCTCATATTACGGCACTGCCTGATATTTGAAATACACAGTAGCCTACATAGTACATGCATGGCGCATGTATGCAAGTGTAATATGTAAATCGTAAAGCACACGAATTATACCAGATACCGTGAAGGACGAGTCATGCAGCCCACTCCACCTTGTGTAGAGTTATTTGGCAGACGGCAGGGCAGACGGTCATCCGACCATTAAAAACCGCAAAATTTTTGTTACGCGGGTAATTAAACACCCATCAACACTACAGGGGTTGACCTTATATGGGGTCACGGTGACCCGACGAACCATACTTCCCAAACGCCTTTCACTCAGAATGGAAACTGGACATGGGCTTCCCAAACGCTTTTCACTCAGAATGGAAACTGGACATGGGCTTTCGGGCAAGTGGGTCTTAGGTCACGGATGGGTGGACCCCAATCGGTACCACTGAACGGTAAGTACCTCGGTTCAAAGGGAAACAAATGTCATAACTGGAAGTAATCCTGAATTTCGGACATGATGAAGTTACTAGTGACAATTCTCTGTTGGCAAACATTTTCTCTGTTTTGTATGATTATTGTCAGAAAATGTCACGGTCAAATTGGTTGCAGCACAGCTTTTTGTGTGCTAGATTAGTCTGTAACTCTCCTCGTTTCTCACATTGTAGTCCATTACCGAAAGAGTTGCATTGGTTACCCGTGAAACAAAGAATCATATTTAAGACTCTGTTAATTATATTCAAAGCAATTCATGGCAAGTCACCAGTATACATACAACAGCTCTCAAGATAATACACTACTGAAACATCCTCCAGGAAAGTCAAAAGTTACCCTTGGTGACAGAGCATTTTTGTATGCTGCCCCCAAACTGTGGAATAATCTCCCATTGTTTGTTAAACCATGGTTAAACAATCACCTTCCGTGAATGAGTTTAAGAAGAGGTTAAAAACCCATTTGTTTATTGAACTTCAACCTGTAATTGTGTTTTGATTTATGTGTACGAAATAATTATGTTGTAATGCGCAGTAGAGTATATTATTATAGTATCTGCGCAATATAAATGTCCTTTATTATTATTATTATTATTATTATTATTATTATTATTATTATTATTATTATTATTATTATTATTATTATTATTATTATTATCATTATTATTATTACGGGTACAATTTCTATCAGGAACATACATAAAACGAGATATGAGCGCTCGTTTCCCTTCAACTAAACAAATTAAAAATATCCAACTAGCCCGGGGATGCACTGTAACCAGTGTATATATTGGTATATGTTTCACCTCGTTTAGTTAATGAGGCACTTTTTAATTCTCTCAAATATATCACTGCCACTTAATGTGCCGCAGAGTTTTACGTCACAGAGAACTTTGGCAGATATCTAGTCGAGTAAGAGAACAAGAAGGTTTGAACAATTCTCGGCAGGCGTGGTTCTACGGGGGGCTTTGGGGGCTTAAGCCCCCCCCCCCAAAAAAAAACAAACAAACAAACAAACAAAAAACAAAACAAAAACAAAAACAAAATTCTCAAGCCCCACAAAAAAATTTTTCGTAAGAATTTTTTTTTTTCAATGAAAATATTAATTAACAGTAACCACCCCTTTAAAGAATTTTGGACCTCGGATTTGGAATGATTTTTTTTTTTCGTCCCGCGGTAACAAGTTTGGTTACTCTGGCTTGGACTTTTTCTAGCACTTTCTTGTCCTTTTGAAGGTACTCCAAATTTGCATGGCATAGTCCAAGTGTGGGCGAACTAAGAATTTACACAGTTTCGGAATGACTGTTTTGTTCCTGTAGGCGAAATTGCGTTTGATCATCCCAAACATTCTGTTTCCTCTCTTCGCTGCAGATGCCATGATTGTGGAGCAACTTTTAATGACTTGTTTATAATAACCCCAAGATCTTTCTCTCCATCAGTCTTTTTGAGCTGTGTATCACGTAAGGTATATTCTTGATGGGGGTTATGGAATCCAAAATGCATCACGCCACACTTGTCTTTGTTGAATCTCATGAGCCATTCCTTTGCTCACTTGTCAAGATGGTTTATGGAGTTTCGCATGTCTTGAACCTCTTCGTCAGAACTGACAGCATGGATCAACTTTGTGTCGTCTGCAAATTTGCTAATCATAGAGCTACTACCGTAGATACGCGAGTAACTACAGTAGTGTTAGCCACAATATGTCAAGAGAGTTAGTTGATGGAGGGGCAGGCAGCATGCTCATTATTGACAGTTCTATCAAATTCGCTTCTTGGGCTGGGTGTGACGATGGCACAGGGGATATGGAACCAAGAAATGGTAAAATAGATTATTGGCATTTCGGCACCTCGATCGTTTAAAATCCCCCAAACTTCAGCCAAAACAGGTTGATTACACAAATACACAACCACCTCCTCCTCTCTCCGTCAAACACGGAAACCACATAAAAATCACCTAGTCTGGCTTTCAGACGTTTAAAAGACCCCATCCTATACTAGGAGAATTACCTTCCTCGGCCAACTGCCTTGAACTGAGACTATTGTGTTGAGGCTTAATGGCGTCCCAGTGCGTCTGCTCCGCCTCGGAGGGAGAAGAAGTCGCAGGGTCTGGAACCGAGACTAGAGGGCCTACCCATCCCTCCTTGCGCCCTTGATAAAATGAAACAATGCATACCGCACGACTATACCCCTTTCTCACGTTCTGGAGATGAAATCTGCAAGTCCCGAAAATAACATACAGAGTCATTCGTGTAAATTCATTTTGTGCCCCTCCCCTCCCGTCCCCCACCCCCGTCCGTTGAAAAATCCTGGCTAGGGCAATGATTGATTGTCATCGCTTCCTGCTTTACACGGCCATGAACTACTAGTATGTATTGGGTGTTTAACATTCTACGATTGGTTCTTATTCTGTAAGAACCCACCATTCCATCCTCACTGTGGACCTGTGGGGTACGTCAAAACATTGCTTGGTGAAAATATGGCCTCTCTATTTTGTATTTCTTATCTACGACCTTTAAAGGGCAGTGACATGATTGGGAGGAATACAAAAAATGCCTCTCGAACCAAACTGGTTGAAATGGATACACCAGCTGGAGTGTACCTCCTGGCTGGAAGGATTTATCTTGAATTTGTTTACTTAAGCCGAATCAAGCATGAACGTTCTAGCATTTCGATTCTCTCGAGACCTGATAGAACTAGAATCCATAGACTCATGCTACACAACATATTTGTCTGTCACAAGGCATACTGATGGAAATTATTTTAGAACGAGTCAACTTTTGACAACCAAATTTTCACAGTAGAATCCTTGCACAGTTTACATGATTCTAGAGTAGTTTCACCCCAAATTGAGGACTACCCCCAATCATGTCATTAACCTTTAACCCATGATCTCAAACTAAATTTATGGTTTACCATGATTCACTCCAGTTCCACGTATGGTCCAGATTCTACTAGTTCGCGGTAAATTTCTCTTAAGCAATCAATAACAATAGCGTGATGTTAAAAATGATGTATCGGACTATGGCCATCGGATATATCCCATGGCTGCATCCGGGAAACAAAATTGCGGGTTGCTGCGATGTTGAGTTGAAATTACGCATGGAGTTCAGTATGAAAGAGAGAATGCAGCGTATAATCAGATAATTTGAACAATTTGTGTTGAGGAATTATAGTGCAACATTACAAAATTACACTTCTGCATGCAGATTGGAGAGCCAACGTTTATATGATTACGAGAACTATTTCTTCCGGTGGCTATAAGTAGTTTAAAGGTAATGACATGATCGGGGGTATAGTCCTCAACTTGGGGTAAAACTATTCTAGAATCAAGTTAACTATACAAGGATTCTCCTGTGAAAGTCTTGTAGTCAAACGTTGACTCATTCTAAAATAACTAATGTCAATATCCCTCGTGCCAGGCAAACCTGTTGTGTAGCTCTCTTCTCTATATGGCTGCTATTTTTATCGGGGCACGAGAGAATTACAATACTATTATGTTCATGCTTGATTTTCCTTAAGTAAAATATTAGAGACAAATCCTTCCAGCTGGGATATCCACTCCAGCTGGTGTATAGTCGGTGTATATTTCAACTCATTTGGTTGTTGAGGTATTTTCAAGTGTTCCCAATCATGTCACTGGCTAACCTTTAGGTAAATGCCGTATCGCCTTTTTGTTTCTGTATGACTGGTGACCTGAGCTCGACCCCTGAACTAAAAATTGTCAGTTTGGATATGACTCACGTGATATTTTAACAAGATACATTCAACTGCAGACGATATAAGCATTTGTATCGACTGTCTGTTGACGAAATCATGCGTTAGTCATATAGGTTTTCGGTGTCAACATAAAATGGTAAACCACCTTCCGATGCCACGTGTACATGTCAAGTCATACTGGTTTCATAAATTTATCATACCGGTGATTTTAAAGCCTGGGAAGGGGGGGCACTGTCATTACAAGACGTACACCATGCGCGTGTATGGACTTTCAAAATGGACCCTAAACAAGTAATTGTCTGTCGATCTCAGAATACCCTAAACACATGTTTCGGATTAAGGGGGGGGGGGCAAAAGTGAAAAAAGTCCAAAATTTTGCCGCGCTTCGCGCGCCAAATTATAAAGCAGAATTTTGTGAACAAAATTGACAGTTCTGTATGTTTTATAGTATTTTATGTCATGTTTAATAGTTTTATAGTGCTTTCCAATGCTTTTTTAAATATATATTTGCAATTTGCATTTACATATTATGAATTTTTCATGTTGTCAAAAATTATCGGGGGGGGGGCAAGATCGATATGTTTGCCCCCTCCAATAATTTTAATGGAGGGAGGTGATCGCCCCCCCCCCCTGATTGCCCCCCCTCCCGGATGACGCCTCTGCCTAAACAGTATTCGCGTCTGAAAGATACCCTAACAAGTTATTTCAAGTCTGAAAAGACACCCTTGTTTCCTGATTTTGCCGATTTTTGATTACCCTTTTCGATGTACGCGCGTACATCGCCTGACCGTGAAAACACCCTTATTTACTCGTTTTTCAGCACGCGCATGGTGTACAACCTTGTAATGACAGTACCCCACCCCGGGTTTTAAAGATGTAAACGATGAGAGGTTAAAAGTCTGATATCATAGGAATTAATTCAAGAAATTAGTTCTACTTTATTAATTATTCTTATGGATTATCTAAACCATTTTATTGCAGTAACATGCCATGAAAGGATGTCAGTCTTCGGGTTTTATGAAAAGTAAAAATTGGATAAATTGACCCTCTGCCATCTCCGAAACCGGCTACAGGAAAGGCGCCATTTTTTGTGACGTCACCCCCAGTGGATATACGCTACACGCCGCTCCACGCGAACGGACTGCGGATACGGCATACAGATTCATAGAATGTGTTGTCAGCTCCATACTTCAAACGGTCTAATATTTGTTTTTGTTAATGTCTGACATACCATTATCGTCCTTTCCGTGGTATAAACATATTCCTAGATGTTCATTATTTATGTCATTAATTGGCACGGAAATGAGGGACAATCTCCAAAAATTTTGTGTTACTTCACCCGTGTCGCGCGAGGAGCTGTATGCCCCTATCATGGAAATAGCTTAGACAAACAAACCCCGACAAACTGAACTTACGAAATTGTGCTTCGAGAAACTAAACTAACGTTATCTTATTTGTTACATCATGTTCCGAGTAAGAATTTCCTCTGACATTAAAGAGATCTAAGATCAAAACTGCGCGGTGTAATTTAGAGTCTAACTACTTTTGTTTTGCGCTTTGTGAACTGCCACGCGCCAGGTAATGTAAATCCGCCTAGCTACATTGATCTGATAGACCGGGCCAGCGCGTCGGCCAAGCCGCTGTGGTGCGCTACTCATGCTGCAGCAGCGCTAACTCCAGCTGCCTAAAGAGCCTTCATTACCGCCCCAACTTGCATTACTCCGCATGTAACGTACCCCAGCAGGTAAGTCGCCAAGACTCTATTCCAGCTCGTCTGAAATATATACGAAGTTTACGTGGCCAGGCTGATTCGGTCTATTTTTCTATTATATGATATTCGTAATGATTTAATTAATATCAACTGCATTCTTTCCTATGGTGGAAAGCAGGTAAGAGCTCTCCGTCTGATAATGTCAAAAGTGGCAAATCGCCTGGCCGACTCGCGAAACACTGACCTGAAGATAGCGCAATAAATACAGCCGTAGTAACACCTTGGACGGTCCGGCTCACTTTCCCCCTTTTCAGCTTTTCCCTCCAAACAATGAATTATCGATCAGAACATGTAGAATATTAAGTTGAAAGACAATCATCGCCATAGAGCTACGTACCGGAAGTTTGCCTTCAAGTCATCGAACCCGTCTCTTACGTCACGCTAAAGGCCGTTTTCGCCGACAGCAAACGAGCGAATTAGGTCCGAGGTTGGGGTGAGGTTTCACCACTAATTTCGCTTTTATGAAGTTATATTAGCTATGAATGACATTCAAGTTCAATTGTACTGCTTATAGCTCTCTTAGATATGTATATCGTCATTATTTATGGTTTCTTTCTATAAATGTCTCCTTTAATACATGGAGTGGCGAATGGAGATGGGTAAATACTGACTGAAATGTAATGACGATTGTGTTAAAAACACATTGTAACGGTGTCACTGGCTGTCTGTATTACAGATTAAACAACGAGAAAACTTACGGTAGAACAATTGATATGGTAGATAGATTATTTTCAAAATTAATTTAATATATGCAATGCAATCTTACAATTTGTATGAGTCACGATGCATTGATTAGAAAACAAGCATTTCTCAACAGGAGGCGATCACACAACCTACGAGTAATAATCATTCTACCAGTCAAATTTCATATAACTATATGGCATCTGGAATTGGTATGTATCATGCGGTGTCTATTTCTATTTTATAATCGGAATAAATTTCGTATTCGATTAACATCTGCTTGAGATGATATGACATTAATGTCAATTTTTTCCTGCACGTTTGTCTAGAGTACGTGATTCATAGCTAGTTCTGGCAACACTAACGATGCCTAGTCTGCAGGCACAGACTCTATTTTGGCACTAAAGTACTACTGCGCCTTGAACCAAGACTAATTTTATTGTCTCTTTCTGTGCCATCAGCTATAACGCAGGGTCTATGGAAGAAGTAGTCTGCAGCACAGATTGTTCAGACCCTGATTTGCGTAGCACGACGGACAAGGGTTTATGCCTGTAAACTAAACGATGCCTGGGTGGGGGAGTTTCATAAAGCTGCTCATAAGGTACGAACAACTTTACGAACGACTGGTGATACTTTCTTGGGTGCTAATCAGTTTCTCATGCATTTACATGTAGCACAAGAAGGTATCACCAGTCGTGCGTAAAGTTGTTCGTAACTTATGAACAGCTTTATGAAACACCCCCCCCCCCTCCCAGCTGCATGATTCCTATACAGATCAATTGATCACGGTAAATTTTAGCACTGGTTACTAGTAGCTTTTTTAAGGAGTTATCGATTTCAGAACATTATATCATATACTAGTATATAGATATGGTGAAGGTCCTTAGAAACATTATCCTGTATGTTTTGATTAATGATTACTGGAAAT
>JZLH01S0100152.1:0-11088 GCA_001188425.1 Eucidaris tribuloides
AAACATAGATAGAAAAAACACAAGACAATTATAAAATTGTTATATGATACTATGAGGAACAAAATGATAACAAAATACCAGCCTAACAAATAAAACAAATGGCCTTATTAGTGTATAGTTGGCTTACAGCAATCCAGCAAGCCGGAGATTGATTATTTGATGATGATGAATATTGATGGTGGCAGTGGTTCGTGTGATGATGATGATAGTACTTACATCCTTTCTTTCACAGAAACTCGGATTCTGGAATGTGACCCATGTTGACAAGCAATTAGGTCTGTGTGCACGGCGATAGCTAATGAAGAAGTTCTAAGTATCCTCGCGTGCAGTTTATAGGTATGTCACCGCTGGTTTGATCCATTTGATTTCCTCATCCTTACACAAAAAAAGTGTTTTAATTTAATGCTGTGCCGCCTCAACATGATATTACAGTTGCAGCAGTTTTACCATTTCTCATAATTGGAGTTGTCCTCCGTAGCCTTCGGCCTCGCTTGTTCTCGTCATTCGTTTTCATAGGCAACTAATTTTACGTCATCTATATCGCAGAGCACCATATACTCCTTTCGAGTCACACTCGTGATTCGAGAAAACAGCGGTGTTTCACACATTGCACTTTGATTTACGCGACAACTTCGCTACTTTGTTATCATTGCGTTCAAATTTGTTCGTGCATTCTTTGAGAAAACCGTATTGTGAGTTATTGGGAATGCTGGTATATGCCGCCACAATTATTTTCGCACCGTGAAATATTTGAATGCTACTATTGCGTGAGGCTGGTGAATTACATCTAATTCGCACATGTGCACGCATGCTCGAAAGTGTAAAAATGTTACTAATTTTGAATATAATAGACAACTCGATCGAGCCATTGACAAACTCTGATATTATATCTGTTCTTGTTAAAAGATCAGTGCATAACCAAGTTATAAGTCTTATTTATTTTTATTTAATCATTACTGTATTTATTATAACCGTTTGTATGGCCCACATGCAGTTATTAATAAAGCGGCGGCCAGGCCGTAAAATCTTTGAGAGGGCCGACAATTTTGACCACCAAAAACCAATTTTGCCGACCAAACAGCTCGACAAGGGGGCGGGGGGGGCGACGGCGACGGCAAGATTTGCCTGCCCCCCCCCAAGAAAAAGAAAAACAATCCCAGCCAAATCAATAATAGGAGGCGACATTTTCGGGAAACGAAATTTCCCCATTTGTCATTACAGTACTTGAAAACAATAGGGATCGCTACCACACTACAATTAATTTAACGGGTTTCAAAAATATCCGATAAAGAACCAAGTTAGTGTTGCGATTGGTTTATGTGAAAGCTCTGCCCCCAAAGTCATAACCCTCCAAATAAAGATCTGCATTCTTTGTTTTTTTTTTAATTATAAATGAAAAAATCTCGGGTGGGCGGCGGGGACTCGAAATTTTTGGCTATATTTTATTTTTTTATAGCATCCAGTTCCAAAAACTCTGCTCTTTCAGATGAGGTATAACTCATGTAACCTTAACGCCTTATTAACCCTTTGGATGCTATAATGTAAAATTTAGCCGAAAATCTCGGGGTCCCCCCCCCCCGAGATTTTCATTAATTAATTTAAAAAAAACTAAAGACATTCAGAATCTATTATTGCAGGTTTTTGACTTTGGGGCATAAAGCTTTCAAATAAAAACAAAATCCCCAAACTAAACTTGGGCTTTAATGCCCTCATTAAACTGTAGGATCAAGAGGTACACAGTAAAAGTTCACAGGTCACATTTAATATACTGCACGTAATACATTTTTTTTTTGGCAATATGAAAATAGTGATGTATTTCATTAAATTTGGCTGAAGTAGGTATCACTATAAAGGGTTGATCAAAATAAATTTGTTGTCAAAAGTTCAAGAGTCATAGGTCACATTCCAGAGTAGTACTATTTGGGCAATTATTTATGCTTTTAGTGTGATATTCCTATAATGAAATGATGGAATTTCATGAAACTTGGCTACAGTGAATATCAAGATCAAGAAGACACATTAACACTTTAATGGGGTCATTAAGGTGAAAGGTCACAAGTCATTTCTGGTTCTTATGCGGGCAATACTGGAAAGAATAATGAGCAATTTTATAGAGCACCTCAACATGGGATTGGATGGAGGCCGGATTGGCGGAGAAATTCCAAGCGACTGCCCTGCAGCAGGAATGGAGTCGATGCCGACCGTTCCAAGTCGCGAGGCCGCCTGACGAATATTTTCCACACAGACTTAGACTTTCTGAACGTAACTCGGTCCGAAGCCATAAAGGCCGGCAAAATTTGGCTTAAAGGCATTGTATGACAATGTTTTCAGTTTTAAAAATCTGAGCTACATGATTCCCCATGCCACCAGTGTCTCTGATACAGTCTAAAAATGAAGCCCTGAAAAAATTGCAGTTTAAAACGATCATTGTGATTTAAAACAGTGAAAATCATTGAGACACCATTCCAGCTTATCCCATAGACTGCTGTGTTGCAGAATTTCCTATCGGCTGAGAATAAATCAATGTGCCAATTTGTATCTGCACATAATATTGTACTAGTGACAGCATAACTGTCCAAACTTTTGTGTACTAGGGCGTTTATTTGTAGAACAAGTAGACTTGTAAGTGTGCACTAGCATGTGTAAATACGCGTATCATAATTGTAATAAATCATGATTTAAAGTGATAGGCTAACATTGTGGAGCTTCAATTTGAAAAAAAATTGTGTAACTTTGATATCTGAGCTTCATAGTAGTGTTCAAGTGGACAAATAAACACCCTAGAATACAAAAGTTTGGAAAGTTACATCGCCAATGGTAAGTTATATATGAATAAACAATAAAACTCGGGGCGAGTTTTATTAACCTAGGTGTACACACAGTAAGTCCATTGGAGGAAATGGGCAAGAGAATCTGGTCAACTTTCGATTTTCACTTTTTTAAAGCACTAAATGATCATTTTGAATAAACATTTTTCTGGGCTTCATTTTTAGACCTCATCAAAGACACTGGTAGCATGGGGAATCATGTAGCTAAGATTTTTTTAACTGTGGTAAATGTCAGCCAATACCTTTAAAAGTTGAACAAGTAGACTTGTAAGTGTGCACTAGCTTGTGTAAATACCCGTTTCATACTCGTAATAAAACATGATTTAAAAGTTGAACAAGTAGACTTGTAAGTGTGCACTAGCATGTGTAAATACCTGTTTCATAATCGTAATAAAACATGATTTAAAAGTTGAACAAGTAGACTTGTAAGTGTGCACTAGCTTGTGTAAATACCAGTTTCATACTCGTAATAAAACATGATTTAAACGTTGAACAAGTAAACTTGTAAATGTGCACTAGCTTGTGTAAATACCTGTTTCATACTCGTAATAAAAAATTATGAATGCTTCCCTCTATCAGGAACTGACAGAAATTATTCAATGAACCTATCACGAACGATTGAGTTCTAGAATAAAGCTACGCCTGGGTTAATGGGAATCCTGTTTAGTGGGAGTAAGCCTGTGCATATAATTTGATTATGGTTAGGAATTTTGTGCCATACTATAGAAAATGATCAAATTATAGCCTGAGAGGACAAAGTCAATATGCCATTATCAAAATTTCAAAAATCCTAGAGCAATGTAAGATACAACTTGGCTTTTCATTCAAATAAGTAAAGAGCATCTCTAGTTTGTTCGCTGAAAATTGTTTCGCCATGTTCTCTTCTTCACAGAATTTGAACAGAGGACGCACTTTTTAACATGTGATAATTTCAGAGTTCTTTTATCCCCAGGGGCCGTTATGCCCCACTTTCCCCTATATGTTTCGTCGACTGACTGGCGTATTTCATGAAATTTGTATATTACATACAGGTTTATACTTGTTTTCACCGAGTTCAACAAAATGTGCTTTCTGAATCTATATACCCCAGCTATCATATCTATTATTAGTTTTCATTAAATACTTAAATAGTAGCACTAAAGCCGACTCTGTGTCCTGTCGCCTGACTGGGATATTTCATGAAATTTATATATTTCAAAACCAAGTTTATACTTTTGTCATCACGCTTAATAGCTTTTACAATGTTTGGCTTATCCGCGTCGATTCAATGAAGCCATTTATGTAATGATTAGATATACATGTTTTATGCGCTTCTTTATTCGCTTTGATGAATGGCTACATCATTACTTTTGTTATAAATGTAAGTGCATGCACTCATAACAATAATAGGAAGTTTGAAATATAACAGGTAAATCTGTCAAAATGTGTGTTTCTGGAATGGCGCTAATTTTCTATGTGTGTGTTTTTTTTCAAAGGTGGCGCTAAGGTAAGATCTTAGGAGGGGCGAAAAATCTGTCTGGAAGATTTTGCCAGCCCGCCAAAAAAAGGTTACTAGCCAAATTACAAGCCAAATATCCGACAAGCGGGGGCCTAAGGTTAAAACCATTTTTGTCCCGCCCCCCCCCCAAAAAAAAACCCTCTGAGACCCCCCTCCATTCTGAAGTATACTTGGTCATGCAACAATTCCATTGCAGCTGCAGCCTAGCTATGGGGCCTACTTGGATGGTTGTAAATAAAGTGCAAATATATATTTCGCCGTATTTCTTTAGTTTTATTAGTCACTTTACAATTGTATTATCAACAAATCAAAATCAAAACGCACTATGCATTTTCTTTTTATCAACAGCATCTGTATCATGCATTGTTTTGGTCATAAATGAGGCTAAAAGATACTCATTTTCGGAGATAAAAAATTCAAATTTTGTAACCCTGGGAGGAGAACTCACTCCCACACCCTCCCCATTGTGTATTTTTTTTTTGCAGTACCCCTACACCCAGTTCTCACGTATCCACAAATCATGTTCCACAGAGTTCAACAGCTTGTACTTTCTGAGTCTACCCAGCTTTTACATTCATATTGATATCAATAAATATTTAAATAATACCACTTAACCAGATTGTGTGTCTTGTCGCCTGACTGGGATATTTCATGAAATTTCTATATTTCATGCAGGTTTATACTTGTTTTCATCGAATTCAAAACGTTGTACTTTCTGATGCTATTTATACCCCAGCTATTATATTCATATTATTTTCATTACATACTTAAATAGTATCACCTAACACGACTGTGTGTCTTCTCGCCTGACTGGGATAGTCCTTGAACATATATATGAAATTTGTATATTTCATTACAAGGTTATATATTTCTTTCGTCGTGCTCAAATGCTTCAGTGAAGCCAATCATGTCATGATTATCATTAGATATACATGTTTTATGAACTCCTACTTCCCTTTGAAGGTTAATGGCTGCAGTAGGATATATCATAATTTTTGTAACACGGGTAACCGCAGGGACATTATACGAAGTGTTAAATGCAACAATTGGTGAATCAGTCCATTGTGTTTGTATGTGCCATGACTCCGTAATCCACAGGTTTGATTTAAACCCATCTGCCAAATTTGAAAAAAAAAAGAAAGAAAATCTTATCCAGCTAGCTACCACCGTCACTATGTGAGATTTGTCATCATAACTTGTTCTACACCACTACAAATAAAATCAAATCAGATTGGAATAAGCATTTCCGTTGTGTTTTTATTTGATAGGAATATTGACGAATAAGCATCTATGCTGATTTTCTCTCTATCTCAATAACTTTGCACAAGTTGTAGTGATTGATCAATTACGCAATTCTGTGTAGAAGTCTCGGATCTATGTCAGTGTATGTACGTCGACCCTGGTTTGGAGCAGAAATATAAATCAAAAACCGAAAAGAAGTAAAGGAGAAAAAGTGAGTATATTTTGCGTACGTCATCATACTAAGGCAGAGCCTCTCATTTGCATGCCTAAAAATCAACATTGTTTAAATACACTAGCATATAGAAGAAACTACCCTCTAAGAAGTTTTGGCAAAGTATTCGAGCTAGAAACACAGTTTTAGTACAATTGTAGTTACCGTTATAGACTTTGATTTTAATTAGTGTCTCCTAGACACAGACAGACAACCGTAAACACACAAACACACACACACACACACACACACACACACACACACACACACACACACACACACACACACACACACACACACACACACACACACACACACACACACACACACTAGGAGCTCATTTCATTGTAAATATACCTCCTTTACGACCTCCTCCTATAGTGTGAACAAAAAGTTAAGGTAAAAGAACTATTACATTGCGAAAAATAGCAGTAATAAAATCAAAATCATGCCTCGGCTTTGGAAACGAGTGGGAAATGAAAAATGTCGTTATCACTGCAATCAGAATAATACATGAGTGTTCTCGTGGGTGAGTAAGGAGGGCTTATTTCGCACTGCGCATGATCACTTTCTCTTTGCAGTAAAAGACGCGCGTTCGTTGACTGCGCATATGATGTTATCCTGATGATATTCGAGTAGCACCAATCGAACGGCTAGATCATCCTGGGTAGAACTTCGGAACGGATTTTGTTCATTTCAAACTTCGTCGCAGAAATTGTAACATCACAATCTGTAGGCCTATAACATCAAACGTGCAGAGGGCAGAGGCAACCACCTGGTAACTTGTGGAAAACGCTGAGCAATTTGATGCGTGCCACCAGTTTTGTGCATTTTGTGAAGACAGTTTGAGAGACGTCATCTATCATAATCACCATTCCAATCCTTCGAAAATCACCGACAAGTTTGATTCAGTCGCTTGGCCACTGTGAAAGTCGTGATTAAAGAACTTTACTACTCAAAATGGTAAGTCTATAATATTATTATCTTCAGCGTTGTGTTCAAGATAACACATTTTAAGTCGTCGGTCTTAAGATCGAGTTTATATTCACAGCAGTCATCAACTAGCTTAAAAAGTACAATAAACGTCCAATAAACGTACGCGTTCGTTTGTCAGACGGAATCGTTAGACGGCGCAGTGTGACAGCAGCATTAGGGTCAATTTTGAAAGTCCATGTACAAGTTTGATGACCCATGATCTTGTAATGACAGTCCCACCCCAACCCCCTTTCATTGGCAAAATTATCCTGCTCGGCGGCGAACGGTCAGTTTTCAGCCAAAGTCGCTCAGGCACCGCATATAGAGCGTCAGCCAGATGCGGAGTTAAAATTCTGACGGTGCCTGCCCTACTTTTACTCGCCGTCCAAAATACACTTTAAATTTGGTCGGTGACCGGTAAGAGATGGATCATTAGTCGGCCACTGCCCGGTCCACCGATTTTGCCCAGTTTTCACCTAAAATCCACCGGCGGCCGACGTAAATCTACAGGTGACCGGGGAAAGTGCTAAAATTGCGCCCCTTCCAACAATTGAAACAGGGGGGCAAGTACTGAAATCGCGCCCCCTTTTCTTAATTTTCCCTTGTTTTTCTTCAAACTTTTGCTTGTTTGCGCCCCCCTGAAAGTGGCGCCCGGGGCACGTGCCCCCCCGTCCCTTGCCCCCCGCTAGATACCCCACTGGGCCTCGTCCTTGTCCTCGGGTGAGCCGGCCTCTGATACAACACTGGTAGTTACCAAACACTAGAAAGGCTCGCGATGGCATGATTGGAAAACGTAAAATGCATCATGCAAGAATACTTTTGGTAATTGTTTAGAAACTGTTTAACATTCGACCATGAAATTTTCACGGCAGAAACCTTGACCTGTATAGGTTCGAGAGTTTATTACAAAATATGACTGCTTCCGATCTTGCAGTAACCGTTTTAATGAATTACTTGTTGTTTTTGATCGACCATTAAAGCCAATTTTTGACGGATTTGAACGTTGAAGGCTGTGTGATTTTTTCTCTTTGTTATTATTATTCTAGATTTTCTAAATGCAGGAGTTTCAGTTTCCTTTATAAGGCTGAAAATACTAAATACTTCTCACCTTTCAATGGGCAACCCTCTCATACATACTCTCTTTCTTTTTGTCCTGTGTTCCAAGTTATTCATCAAAGTTGTTGGGGAAGAGGGTGTCGGAGAATATAGGTCAATATTTTCCCCACCCCCTTAAAAAAACCCAAATCGTTTCCCTGCAGATTGACGGGCAAGACAGCAGTACGTGCTTAAGTTTCCGTTTTTGGTGTGTTATGGAAAACTCAGCATCCCCAACTGAAAATAAATCGGACCTGAACAGTCTTCTGTTCTAAGTCTGAAAATATTATTCTTTGTAAGTTCTCGAACAAAACAAGAAAAGGAGAAGTGGTGGATAAATGTACAATGTTGATGGCGTTCAGCGACAGCCACCGAAAACAAACAAGTCATAACAATATCGAGTGTTCTTAACAACGACAAAATGTAAATTGCTTCAGCCCTACCTATATTTCTAATCCTATAAGAATTTTGAAAAAAAGCATGGAAGTCTGGGAAAAAGGTATAATTAACACTAAATATATGACTCGAATGAAAATATTTATACTGTGTATACTTTATACAATGTGTCTGAAAGAAGACCAATAGACTAGTAGAGTTTTTGTCTTTACGAGTCAAAAATTTAATTAAAAGTGTAACGGCGGCAAAGGGGGATGTTTAAAATGTTTGGAATTTATGTTCGCCACTAACCCTCCCCCCTCCCCTCCCGTCGTTTAGGATGACCGTATTTCTTTGATTTTAATAGTAGTAGTAGTAGTAGTAGTAAGTAGTAGTAGTAGAGTAGTAGTTAGTAGTAATACTATACTACTACAAATAAAATACTACTTACTACTACTACTACTACTACTACTACTAATAATAATAACAATAACAATAATAAATAATATTTAAAACGAGCTTAATACTGACGTTTCTAAGCGCTGTAAAAGAAAAGTTGTACAGAAATAATCAAACAGTGGGATCAAATAAAATAAAACTCAATTTTTACACATAAATTATAAGTAAATAAGGAGTATAAAGATAATCATTTATACTAAATAGCTTCAACACATAAATTATGAGTAAATAATGTAAGTAATTTTATCATGTATTCCTCACCAACAGGTTTGTCATTGTAATCATTTACATCCAACATTCGTTGTTTTAATCAGAAAATACGTTGGAATTATGTTATAGGTTTCATATATGTCCTATTAAGATTAAACAGATGGTTATTCTCATGAAATCATGAATAGTCTTTGACTTCCCTTCGACTCGTGTAATATATATCTGAATGCAATATATACAATGAACCACTCATTTGTATCTAAAATTATATAATGAATTCGGATATGACTGAATGAAAGAAATTAAGTGGTGACTGTTTCTTTCCTTATTATATTTGTAAATGGCCAACAATGCACACTTTATTGGTATTATTAAGTTTGTAAGAAACACTTAAAGGGAGAAGGCGCCAGCAACTAATAGGCATAAGTTAAGAAAATATTTGAGTTCTTGCCAACCAATCAGATTGCACGTGCACGGCAGGAAGCTGACCATGCGTGACCAATGCATGCCACGCGACGTGTGTTAGCCGCACCGTGGTACTGTATGCACTGTTTGAATTGACAAGCTCCTCCCCCTATAGCTGTTTCTGCAAGTTTTGTCTTAGGGTAAAACTTACAAAGACGTAAAATAAACACAAATTAACTAATTTATAGGGCCTTGATGAGGGTGAGTATCACACAGTACCCCTTATTTAGGATTTTTTGTCACCAAGTACCATAATTCTCACAATACTCACAATGTCATTTTTATTCTTATGCTAGGTTCACACTGCCGATCTGCCAACTCGATGAGGTCCGATCAAGCCAATTTTTGGCCTTTTCGGTCCAGTTCGGCCGGTTAGCTAGGCTCAATCTACCATGATCGGCGCCGGTCTGCCTTGATCGACATCGTTCTGGTTACCTACTCGAATATTTTTAACCGCCAAAAACATTCGAGTACGGAGCCAGAGCGTTGTCGATCACCCCGATCAAAGTAGATTGACCACGATTACCTTGCCGAGCGAGACCGACCAGGCCCAATATTGGCCTGATGCTAGGTTCACACTGCCGATCAGTCAACTCGATCAGGCCCGATCAGGCCAATATTAGGCCTGGTCGGTCTCGCTCAGCAAGGTAATCGGGGTCAATCTATCTTGATCGGTGTGATCGACAACGCTCTGGCTTCCTACTCGAATGTTTTTGGCGGTCAAAAATATTCGAGTAGGTAACCAGAACGATGTCGATCAAGGCAGACAGGCGCCGATCATGGTAGATTGAGCCCCGATTACCGGCCGAAATGGACCGAAAAGGCCAAAACTTGGCTTGATCGGGCCTCATCGAGTTGGCAGATCGGCAGTGTGAACCTAGCATAACTTATGCCTGTTAGTTGCTGGCACCTTCTCCCTTTAACTCCAGATGAACATTCTTTAAAACTTTCCTCAAGGTGATATAGTAAAGTTTGGCAATTGTCAATATTGGGATGAAATGAGCATCAAGCCTTGTGCAAATTATCTGTTTCCTATCCTTATTTTGACTTTAGGCCTCTTGTAATACAGCATACATGTACTGGTGTCATATAGAATATCTGTCTGACCTTGTACCATTCTGTAGGCCTACATTGTGTATTGGTCAATTGTGGCCTTTCCATTCCAAACACGAATGACAAAGATATGACATAGTTTATAGTATACATGTATTTGCTTAGTATTCAGGTAATACATCCTTGTACGTATTACATGCCCGGGGGGTCGCTCTCCAGACGGCCTGTATCCCACCCGTGTCCAACAACCTCAGAAATGCACCCTAAACGGCGTAACCTACATTACCAAATTTGTGACCCTAAATGGCGTCATGAGAAAAGCTACCCTAAACGGCGTGACTCCCATGAAATCCACTCATTCTGATACCCTATGTGGCGTGAACTGGAAATCCACTAATTTAATACCCTAAGTGGCGTAAACAGTGAAATCAACTTATTTAATTCCCTACCCAATTATCTTTCTCATCTAAAACATTATTGTACATTGCAGAACCCGAAAAAATTTAATCAATAATTCATTCATAATTTTCCTTATTAAAAAACGTTCATTTTGGAGATGTTAATAGATGTACTCAAATTTGCACCCCTAAATGGCGTAATCTACAAACCAAATTAGTAACCCTAAATGGCATGACATGTGAGAAAAGGCTACCCTAAGTGGCGATTGCTAGCGATTT
>JZLH01S0100163.1:33773-49958 GCA_001188425.1 Eucidaris tribuloides
CAATCCTACCTCGAAGGTATAAAAAGTTATTGTGTGTACAACATAGCACAGTGCCAGTCATGGAAAGTTCATTGACCTTTGACCTTATTCAAATTCAACTCGTATTCGAACTTGACCTGCGCCTTCAAGAGATGGACCTCTGGTATGAATTTGGTGATCCCACCTCGAAGCTATAGAAAGTTATTGTGTGTACAACACAATTGTTGACGACGCCTACGCCTACGCCGGAAATAGTGATACCTATGTCTCGCTCCGCTACGCAGGCGAGACAAAAATTAGAGCGGCGCATGCATTCAGATTCGGAGAGCTATATGCGATAGGGAGAATTGTTCCCACAACGAGGAACAGAATATTTTGTTCCAATGATCATTGGACGCTGCAGGATAATGATTTCAACATTTTTCAACGGAGGAACGATTGAGGTATTATCAGGTCAAGGCTGATAATGTTCTGGATGCAGTAGGTAGAAATTATAAAACATCAAAATTTAGAAACCGCTCACTGCAGGAAGCCTAATGATATTGTTCCTACACAAAGAAATGGTTGAATTACCTGTGGTCTACTTTTTCCCTCAGGGGAGTTACAAGACCATCGTTTGTTCAGATATTCTCTCGTCGTTGGAACGATTAGAATAATTCTGGTATCATCCCTCATCTATCTTATGGGAAGTGATTACTGGTACATCACAGGGTTGGATTTTTTGTTTTGTTTTAGATAAATCAGATTTTCAAACTTTAATTTTTCTTTAATTTAAATATATATTCAACCCATTAAAGACAGTTTGATTTTGCTTTAAAACACATTTCCCATAGACCTCAAGACGAGATATCTCGTCTCTCGTCTTCAATAGGTTAACAATCAACCAACATATTGCCAACATCAAATAGATAAGACTGTGATTTGATAGAATTTGAATCAATCCATCCTTTAAAAACTTTTTCAATTATTTCAAAACACCCCCCCCCCCAAAAAAAAAAAACTGAACAAAAACGAAGTCTCATGATTTTGTCCCACTTTTTATGACCATGCTGCCCTAAGTCAGCCGCTTTGAGCACTACCGAATAATTTGGTCAAATGATTTTTTTTTCTTTTCATAATGCAGTGTCATTTATCACACAGGGACCACTCTGGTGCCCCATTCCCCCCCCCCCCCCACGTTATCAGCCTGCTAACCAGCAGGATGCAACATAAAGGGTGTAAATCTTGATTAATAACTAAGTTTGGAACCCACCTTGATTGTAGGAATAGAGGCTGTTGACTATTTCTGAGGCAACTGTTGGATGTACGGTGAACGGCCTGGTTTGGGCCTCCTCTAACAAGGCTGCGAGGGAAAAAAGGAAACAATTCAGAATGAATGGGCTTTGAGAAATGTGTACAGTCTGCGTGGTGTGAGAAGTAAGTGGCGTCAATATGATATATTTACAATTACATCTAAAAGCGCCTTCTAGCGACACCAGTTATTAGTACAGTTTTATAGTAATAATAATAACACTTATAATACATGTGATTTATAATGCACCAAATCCACTCTGTAGAGTGCTATTTAGTATATGCACAGTGTTAAAAAAGTCAGAGAATAAGAGTAGAAATACAAGCGACGAGTGTTGAATCAACAGCAAACATTGAACAAATAAGTTTTTTGACTGCACTTAAATGTATCTGGAGAATCACAACTCCGAATAACTATCGTTACTAATAGTCTTCAAATTAACCAAATTCAGGGTTTTTTTTTAGCATTTTGGGAAAATTTTGCCACCCGTCCCCCCCCCCCAAAAAAAAAGATTTTGGCTGTCTGGCCGTGAAGGGATATGATTCAGCTGTGAAAATTTATTTCACCATGAAGTTCCCATCCAATATGGGCAGTTCCAGCGTTACGGACATTACATTCAGACATTTTTTTGCAACTTCAGGGGCTTATTTCTAGAAACCATCATTATCATTCTGAACCTAATTGTGGTAATCTCACACAGGTCACCCTGAAATGTTTACAGTTTAAATTTGAAGTAGTTTCTATTTATTGTTTGGTAGTTATCACTCATAATGCTTGCCGTTACGGACATTACATTTTTTGGACATGACTTTTTACCTACCAATGCATTTGTCTAAAATTTTGTCAGCTTAAGCATGAATTGAAGCCAATTTTCTTTTGAAATTGGTGCCGAGGACCTGTTAAGTTGTAGGATGATAATTAGATACAACAGCTTCAGTGTATCCCATACAGGACCATAAATGTAACGTTACGGACATTACACTTTGGACCACTTCTTTAGGTCCTTATATTTATACTTAAAAGCATTTGATAACTAATGTAAAGCTAATACTACTAGTCATTTTTGGTCCTTTCTTAACTATAAACTACTATAAATTAATTCTGAATTGCTGTTGAATGTGAAATAATGAGACTCAAAGATTGTGCATTTTTCAAAAAAAGATAAGAAAATTTTGCAAGAATTTTTTTTTTTGAAGAAAAGTATGTCTAAATATACTTCAAATGTATTCAAATACCACTCAAATTAAAGAGTTCAATGAGTTCTATTGTATGATACTAAATTTGTCACTGTAGCACATATATTTTTGGAATTATTACAGATTTCATGATTTTGAGCTTGGTGGGTAACATTTTTTGCGGAATTTCCCTTAAGATTTTAACCTGGTGATGCCCCTGGCATAAAACCAGCTTATCAAGTCAAGATATGGCACTGCAGCCAGCTCCAGCTTGCTAGCTGGTAGGTCCAATTGAGCCGCCAGCTGAAAATGGGCTGGTCATGGCTTACACTTCCCTAAAACTTACCTCCATGCCTCTTTCAGGTGAAGGCACACCACAAACAAATCAAAATCAGATTTTCTTTTTTAGGACATTGTTTTGATGAAACATGTTATTATTATGAACTTTTTGGAAGAGGTATTGATACATGGATGATAAGGATATTAACCCGTTGCCTACGAGATTCTTTAAATCTCCATAGACTTTGTACAGGGCTCATCCGGTTCCCGTAAGCAATGGGTTAAAAGATTGCACGTCAGTATACTGTCCAGAAGTTACGTCAATATCCTGCAGAACAAAGTAAATTGTTCTGATTACTTTTAATACAAACTATGACAATGATACAGGCCAAGATTAAGATGACAAAAAAACAAAGCAGTAATAAAAGAGCAAAAATTTGACTTCTGAAACATAATTACTTACTTAGTACTCTGGCTATATGTTTCTCTACAATGTACTCTGTAAATAGTTTTGTCAGTTCTGTTCTCAGTTCGCTTTTCCGACGAGGTAAAACATAAAATCTATTCTGTAAATACAAAGACGAAGGAAAAAACAAAAGCAACATAATCCAAAAGTACATTACATGTAACAAGAAATGATTTCATTAATAAAAAAACCCACGTGAATAAACCCCTTTTTTTTGCAGACTATGCACAAAGCAGGAATATCATGAATTTAAAAACTCACAGGAATACCACTGAAACAACTTACAACAAACTCAGATATGTGACATTAATAATATAGTTAATAATACCAGTTAAAATGTGAAAACACAATTCTGCATTAGAATTCCCTTGAATTGAGGCCATCTCAGAGTGTGCATGTCCTTGGTTATTGTCAATGATAAACATACAAGACTACAGTATGAGCCAAACAAACAAAATCCAGATTTATTCCCAAATCGTCCTACATATAAATCAAAGAAAGATATGATAGAAGTGATATCAGTGAATGGCAAAATGGTGATCATTTCACTTCCATACATACTGGTCATTTGGCAAGGGTGATTGCCGTGTAATTTGGTAAAACATGCTGAAATTGCTCTTGTCCAAGTTAAGAGCATGAAGTCTGCAAACTACACCAACTTGTACAAAAATATTTTGACATGTTTTATAAAATTTTATTGCTGAGCAGTTACTTGAGACTAAATATAAATGTCCAATATATCATAATTACGCTATAATGAATTCTCTGATATTAATTTCAGGGTAATGTTTTCTCAAGATATTTGGACCTGAATCAAGTTTCCCTTTTTTTTTAGTCACACTGTACAGTACATGTAACCCTGATAACAGTACCAGTATATTTATATCATTAGGGCAGAGAGGGAAGTGTCATAATAATTGGTCAGCTCGAGCTATGATATCAATCCAAACAGGGTTTCAGCATATTGCTGCATTAATTCCTGTTTTGATGTTGGTTGGTCATACTACCTTGTTTTAAGATCATGACATATTACTAGCAGAAGGCAATAAGAATCATTAATTGGCCAGTCTGGCCTACTTTATTACATGTATCTTTATGTGGATACAAAATACACAGTTGCACGTCATGCATGTATGTGACACATGTGTTTGTTTGCCTACAAAGCCATAGGCGCCTGCTGGCTGAAATTCATAACTAGAAAATGTCAATGACGTAGTGCTCATCCGGCATCTCGCAACATCATATATCCGAAATTTCATGTGGTACAATTTTATACTGGTCAAAAAATTAAAATTTGATGTCCCGCAAGGAACATGAATATAAAAAATTAAAGTGAGAAAAATATTAGTTTCATGCCCCGGAAGGGACATGAAAAAAATTAGCATAATTAATGAATTTCGAAATTTTGTGTACAAGTTTTGAAGCCCCCACCTAGCCCTATCATATAAAAAAATCAGATGAAAATTGGTCAAGAAATGAGGGAGAAGTAATTTCTGTAATTTTTGGAATAAATCTGCATAAATTACCATAATTAATTAATGGAGCAACAGTTAAAAATTCTGGGTAGAAGTTTAGTGTACCAAGCTTAGCTCTACCAGATAAAGCAAACTAAATCAAAATTGGTTGAGAAATGAGAAGAAGCATTTTTTTGTGATTTTATTTGTGATTTTGAATAAATTTGCATAAATTTGCATAATTGATTAATTTCAGAATTTTGTGTAGAAGTCTTGAAGCCCCCACCTAGCCCTATCAGATCAAACAAACAGAATGAAAATCGGTCAAGAAATGTGGGAGAAGAAGCAATTTTTGTTATATTTTGAATAATTTTGCGCATAAGTATTACCATAATAATTGAATGGAGTATAATTTCAAAATTCTGTGTAGAAGTTTAATGTGCATAACTCAGCCCTACCACAATAAAGCACATCAAAATCAAAATCGCGTGAAAATGAAGGAGAAGAAGCATTTTTTGTGATTTCGAATAAATTTGCATAAATTAATATATATAATGAATTTCACGATTCTGTGTAGAAGTTTAAACCCCCCCTAGCCCTATCATATGAAACAATCAGAATCAAAATCGGTTAGAAATGCGAAGAAGAAACATTTTCAAAACTGTGGACGGACGGATGGACAGACGGACGGAACGGACGGAAGGACGGATGACGGACGGCTGACGCCACGCCATGGCATAAGCTCATCGGGCCCTTCGGGCCGGATGAGCTAAAAATAAATACGATTAAATCCTGATTACTATAATCATTTAAATAAGAATTACATGTAGAAGTAGCAGTTATTATTATTATCATTATCATTGGGGAGGAGGAGGTGACGGAGTAGGAATAGTAGCATTAAGTAAACTATTACTTTTGTATCATCAGTTTATTGTTGTCGCAGTTGTTATTATTATTATCAATATCATCATCATCATCATCAGGCCATCACCAGCAGGGCCCACTGGTAGAGCAGTCTATGTGACTGAAGTTGCTACCCTGGGTAAATAAGACATTAGTATCATCATCATCATCATCATCAGAATTATTCATTATCATTCAGTATTATCATCATTCAGTATTAGTCCTTACCATGTAATTGAATATTGGTACTATGCCTCCTAATGCCTGGGTGTACTGCTTCAAAGTGTGATGAAACTGAACCAACATCTGGCTTTCAGAACAATTCTGTGAAACAGGAAGAAAAGATATATCCCACAGTCCAGCAAGATTGATTAGAAATGAATAACTCTTCTTAGATTAACAGCATGTTTCTCACTTTTATTCAGGGTATAGTTAAGATCTATCATCAATGTGACAATTTTTTGTTAATAATCTTACAAGAAACAAGGCATTGCCATTGCCATGACAAACATCAGAAAATGCCAAATTGTTTAGAATGACATACTGTGATTTTTAAATGATCAGTGAGCAGATATCACAGATGCGTGCAAATTTTCGGCGCAATCAGACCCTTTGGGGCCCAAGACTTGAGGGGAAGGCAACTAAACCCCCCACTCCCCCCCCCCACCCCCGATGATACAAAATAGCCCTTGAATTGAATTGTTTTATTTCGGTATATTCCGTACAATTTTGACAAATGAAAACTAATCACATTAGGGCAATTCCATAAAATATGTACGTCCGACCCCCTACATGTGGGACATTCCGGAAATTATTTCTTTGATTTCTTGTTCTTAAAGGGTTATAATGCTCAATTATCATGGCTTGAGCAGTTTGTGGAAGTGAAGCATTAAAGAATGGAGATAAAGGGGGGTCGGACGTACAAAAGTTGATTATTTTATGGAATTGCCCATTACAATATCAATCAATAGTATATTGATGTTTACAAATAATTATTACATGAACAAATAAGCATATTTATCATTTGGTATACAATACATGATGTATACAAATGAAAAATACCAGAGGCCCCTATCATAAGGCGAGTTTGATTGTAGATAGAGGCCTCGAATAAAACCCTTGGCTTTGAGACATGTTATTAACAATTTAACCATATCATCTCAAATGGGTTAACTTTTTTGGTCCAAATCATCGAGGGAAATCAGGTGGTTTAAATCAGTAATGATTTTTTTTTTTGAGGGGGAATTAAAAAAAAAACAAATACAGAAAAAAATGGTAATGTTACAAATATGGTAATGTATGTTGGAAAAAATCATGAACAAAATTGAAAATTGTTGTTTCTTCCCTCCTTTTGTTTTAAAAGAAATGGACGAATAAAAGGTTTAAGCATTTCAAGTGATAAGAATGATTCAAATTCTATACAACCAGCCTCTTTTTGTATGTATGGGGACAATGTTTGTGTTGATTATTTGACACAATCATTCCAATTTTAAAAGATACAAAATTTCATTTAAATTCTAACAATTTGAATTAAAGTGATAGGCTAACATTGTGGAGCTTCAATTTAAAATATTGTCAAACTTTGATATCTGAGCTACATAGTAGTGTTCAAATGGACAAATAAACACCATAGAATACAAAAGTTTGGAAAGTTATGCTGCCAATGGCAAGGTATGCATGAATAAACATTTTCTAATCCAGTGGATGATAAAATAGCCTACATGTAGATCTACACATAGTAAGTCTATGGGAGGAAATGGGCATATGAATCCGGTCAATTTGAATGCTTGCAGACTTTCACTTTTTTAAAGTTCTAAATCATCATTTTGAAATACAATTTTTCAGGGCTTCATTTTTAGACCTTATCAAAGACACTTGGAGCATGGAGGATTATGTAGTTCACATTTTTTTAACTGTGGTAAATGTTAGCCAGTGGCTTTAAACATTTTAAACAAAAATCCTCAACCCTGATGAGGGGAGATTGCTTTGCTGTGTTATGGGTTGAAGATTGGATCGTGCATGTGGAAGAGTGTTTAGATATCAATATCAAAATAGTCGAATTGCCAAAACTAAACATATTACATTTACACGTCCTATCACACAGAACCTTGAAAATGGGGTAAATGTGGAGATCATCTGCTTTGTTTTTCTTGAAAATGGGCTGTCCGTTAATCAAAATCACTAATTAATGTCAAGGACTTTCATGTTTCGAAACAACAACAGCACTTACATCTGAGGGGATATTTGAAGGCCTTGAATTTGGCTGGATCTAATTCAATAATCAGTTGTTGTTTTGGAAGGATGTGGACAACTCATGTACATGTATACTGAAGGCAAAAAAGTATGACTCATGACAGCTGTTAAATGAAGAAAAAGGGATAAAAAATTTGTGGTCATTGTTTAATTACAATCCTGTGATCATTATCCTTAAAATGTTGGCACTCCTGAAGAGTTTATAATTAGATCATTGTCAAATCAAATAAAACAATACACCTACATGTAGATAGGCCTACATGGAAAATGTTAAGTCCAAAATGAAAAGCTATTGCTGTGAAGATTGTGTTCATCATTTGGAGAGTTTTACCACACAACGGGTTAACCCTGCTTTAGTAACTTTGGAGCAAAATGCATTTCATTGCCCAAGTTTGTACACGTGCCTATGGGAAAATAAAAGTGAAACCTATTTTGTAGTTATTTGTGGAATTTGGTTTCAAATTTCATACTATCACTAGGTAAGTAACTGTAGGTGGTAAATGTGTTGATGTTAATAACTCAATTTTGGCAAAAAATGAAGGTAACCCATTTTGCGATCAAACTCTTCATTTCAACAAACATTTATTGTAGTCAATAAGACTCCATTGAAGAACTGAGCAAACATTTGTGTTGAAATACATGCAAAGGTTAAACTTTTGTTTAGGCTTAAATCAAGCTGTCTCAAACTAAAACATGGTTTTTAATGCAGTAAAATGCACCTTTTTTCTGATTAATTTTCTTGATTACTTTGTGAAATGGTATAAGAGGTGTAGAGAAAAGTTTAAACATATGCTTACACAGGGTTCCCAGCATTTCAAGAAAACTAAATTCCCTGATTTTCCCTGATGAATTCTCAAAATTCCAGGATAATTATTTCAACTCATTTCCAGTTTCACCATAGCCAGTCATCCAATGGATCTTGTTTTGATATGCAACAAAATATAACAGAGTCTGACTCTGACTGACTACTTTCGACTTTTGGGCCAATCAAAATTCCCTGACTTTTCCCTGATTTGAGGCATTAAAATAATTTTCCCTGATTTCCCTGATGGGCTGGGAACCCTGTTACAAACGGAATATTGCAGGAAAGGTGTAATGGTAATTATATTTACACACACAATGTGGTGGTTTTCTGTGTATTGTCTACGAACACTTGTCTACACTTATACCCCTTTTATACTGGGAGTTACCCCGCATCAGGTCCGGACCTGAAGCGGGGTAACTCCCAGTATAAAACGTCGAAAAATATTTAGCCCGAGCTAAAGTTAGTGCGGCCTGGGAGGTGGATCAGGTCCACATCAGGCCCGAGCTAAAGTCAGTATAAAACGTTTCTCACTTTTAGTGCGGACTAAATTCAGTGACCCATGACCGGAAATACCGCTTGTGGGTTACATTTCGTGACGTCCTCAGTAGGCCTATACATGAACATAATCGCTGAGACACTGACTGCATTTAATCATCTATCTATACAGCTAGCAGCAATTGCAGACAATGTCCAATGTGAGCTGTTACTGTTAGCACTGCAAATATCAACATAATTTCCTCAGACTCCATGATCAAACGATGTCCAATTAAACGCGGATCAAGATGGCTATTTAGTACGAGAAGTGTAAAAACAAAAAAGGGACAAAACAATAAATCTACCGGTACATACAATATATTGAAATTCGCACGTGGAACTGAACATGTACGTAGATAAGCAATTATGCACTTGTCCGGTCTCGCACTCGTCATGGGTGGTCGAGAAAGGCAGTATAAAACGACTTACCCCGGGCTAAAGTTACCCCGCTTCAGAAGCGGGCTAAAGTCGCGCACAGTATATAAAGGGTATTAGTAAACTACATGTACATGTACGTCTTTTCAGCTTTGTACTGTTTACATGATTGGTCACTTCTTTCTTACAAACATAATAAGTTAAAGACACTATTTAACATTGTGCAATTCCCCTTTAAAAATGGTCAAACTCTGATATCTGACCAACATGATAGTGTTCGAATGATGAAATTTATACACTTAAACTTTACACAGTTAACAAAATATTTACATACAAATTTATATCAGCACATGAACTACAGCCTTGTGGAAAAAAATTATAACACTTGTCTGTTCGGGTTAAAAATGGGCAAACTCTGATATCTGTCACACAATTATGGTAGTTTTTGATAAAATTTGCATAAATTTGCAATCATTATCAGAATTAATGAATTTCAAAATTCTGCGCAAAAGATTGGAAGATCCATCAAGCGCTACCATATACCGGTAATCAAAATCTGACAAGATACAAAGAAGTAAATAAGTTGTCATTTTTGGAATGATTTAGAATAATAAGTTTGCGTAATGAATGAATTTTAAAATTCTGAGTAGAAGTTTGGAACCCCTCACTCACCTGTAGCTTTAACAGTGTGAGCAATCAGAGTCAAATTGATGCAGAAATAAAACAGCACTTAGCAAATTCAATATTTTGAACATACATGACACCCAGACACAAAGACAGACAGACAGACAGACAGACACACAGATACAGACACACACAGACACACACACACACACACACACACACACACACACACACACACACACACACACACACACACACACACACACACACACACACACACACACACACACACATGTGCCAGGCCCCTTTCATAATGTAGTCCCCTGCTCCCCTTGCAATCCTCGTTCAGCAGGGTAAAAAATACTTGAACCCTTGATATTTCAATTTTGTGAACAAAAAAGTAGAAAAATGCAAATCTAAATATTTCAGGATTTTTCTTCGTCAGTTTTGTTTTGACCAATAACACCCCCTTGACAAATTTCATGACTTTTCCGCCGCGCAAAATGTTTTGACTGCGTCGCTCGCTGACTTTTTACTTTCAAGTCTCACGCATCTTTTCAGCCTATTTTCTTAAAAATTGGACATATCGTTACAACATTGCACAACTTTTTATATATGCATGTCAACCCAAAAATTGGTCAAAAACGTGATTTCGTGTACAAAATCAATGCAAATTGTGTTTTCAGCCAAAAATCCTAAATGTGTTATTTTTGCTTTTACTGGTTAAAAATGTTGAAATGAATTAATTTTATCATTATGCTTTTTATGATTGAAAAAGTGTCCCCAACAAACTTCATCGAAAAAACAATAGAAAACAAAAGGTTGAAAAACAAGGAAATACATACATAAGAAATTCACAAAACAATAAGAAATTACTTCTGATTCAGCAAATTTTTTTGTAGATAATTGTTAGAAATGTCAGAATGAATATTTTCACTAAAAATTAGCATTCTACTAGCTATTGTAAGTTATAGGCGAAAACATAATTTTATGCACTTATTTGCATAATTTACTTAAAAAATAGAAAAAATACATGTACATTGTTTGAAAATTTCAGTACACAGTCTTGTAGTTTACATCCGGCTCTATGCACATGGAAATATTCGCAGTGATCGTGCGATCGATGGCCAAGATCTGAAGGGGGGGGGGGTGGCAAATTGACCCCCCCCCTCCAGTAAAAACCTGGTCTGAAATAGCCCAGTTAAAGTAGGATTAAATCCATGATATAAAAAAAAAATCCCTATGATACTAATCAATTGATTTACATTAACCAATCCGGGATTCAATAATAAAATCAAAACTCTAGTTATTCTTCACACTTTACATGGACCCATACCACAGTTTTTGCTGTGGACAAAAATACACTTGCACTGCTGTAATTTAGAAGGCGACAGCAGAGTGAAAATTTCAAATTTTAACAGCAAAATGTTAATTTACAAGACCACCTACCTGTAACTGTAAGGCCATTTGTTGAAGATACATTGTGATTGTGTTGCACAGGTCAGCATGCATCCTCTCTGCAAACTGCTGACAGACGCACTTATAAACACAACTATCAAGGAAGAAACAAAAAACAGATATTTCATCATTTTCATCATCAAAATCATCAACATCATAATTATTATCATCATCATTATCATCATCATCACTACTACCATCATCAATCATCATCCCCATCACCACCGTCAACATCATCATCCCCATCATCACCATCAGGTCATCATCCTCATCCCCACTTTCATCCTCAGTGATCACCATCACCATCCTCACCCTCACCATCATCATCATCACCATCATCATCATCATCATCGTCATCATCATCATCATCATCATCATCATCATCATCATCATCATGACCATCAACATTATCATCATCATCACATCATCACCTTCATCATCATCATCCTCACCACCACCACCATCATCATCATCATCATCATCATCATCATCATCATTATCATCAACATCATCAACATCACCACCACCACCTTCATCATCACCACCACCACCACCATCATCATCCTCACCACCCCACACACCGACCACCACCCGACACCAACATCATATCATCATCATCATCATCATCATCATCATCATCATCATCATCATCATCATCATCATCATCATCATCATCATCATCATCATGACATCATTGTTATTGTTATTTTCATCAATCATCATCCACCATCATCACCATCATCATCATTCTCATCAACACCCTCATCATCATCACCATCATCATCATCATCCACATCACCACCACCATCATCCCCATCATCATCCCCATCATCATCACCATAATCACCATCATCATTATAATCACCACCACCACCATCATCATCATCATCATCATCATCACCATCACCATCATAGTATCAACATCACCACCATCACACTATCAACATTACCACCATCACCATCATAGTATCAACATCACCACCATCATCACCACCACTGGCTGTTCTCCAGGTCTTTCTGTTGTGCATGTCTACCTGGATGTTCTTACAGTAAGCCTTGTTCTAATGTCTTGTCCTACGTTTTGTGAGGTCTTCCAAGGAATACTTGGGCCAGACAAATGGAAATTCATAGCCTTCTGTAGCAAATAGCTTTCTTTCCTCCTTGCCACAGGACCGTACAATCTCAATTTGCCCAATTTTATCAGTTCTGTGGGATCTTTACAATCGCTAGGCCCAATGACTAAAGGATGGCTTGTTGTTTCAATTAGAGAGGTGAAAGGTGTTACGTAATTTATTTCACTATCCTCATCTTAACGTTGTACAGTGGATGGCTGTCTTAATTTATCTGTTTGAAAAGGCAATCGACTATTTGTTGATGAGAATTTCAGCACTAAGGGTTGGTAATCTGCACTATAAAAAGCATAATCTAACAATGAGGGCAGTTTTAAAAATCAGAGCTACATAATGGTGGTATTCACTTCAATGTCTGCATTATTTTTGACTTAACTTTTGTGTCATACGTTATTAGTTTATTTGTTAGCTTTGTTTTTTCAATTTATATCTGTACATGGACCCTTTTGTAAATCACAGAGATGCCAACCTCTTATGAATAAAACAAAGCAAATTTGAGCCTGGAAAAAAGAGTTTTCAATTTTCTTAAAATAGGAGTGTTCAAAAAGTGATCTGAAAGAAAAAGTGTTTTGAGTCATTTTGAACCTGGAAAAAGGTGTTTAAAGGTGTTTTCATTTTTCTTAAAATAGAATTTGTCTTCACAAAGTGATCCCAAAGAAAAAAGGATTTGGAGTCATAAATTCTCAAAATCACAAGTATTTGCAACTTAGAAAAAGTACTAAATACTGCAAAAAGGGGACAGCTGGCATCTCTGAAATCAGCTACATGATAAAAAGGGCTACAGACCCGGCTAGAATTCTTTTCTACACCATGACGTCATTCGCCAAGCCCTCTATATGCTAGACCAAAATCTTCAGTCCCTCTGTAGTGTACTCCAGTGGTTCATCATCATTATCCTCACCATCATCATTACTATCATCTTCATCACAATCACCACCATCATTACAATCACCACCATCATCATCACCATCATCATCATCATCACCATAATCACCACCATTATCCATTACCATCATTTATTATCATCATCATCACCATCACCATCATCCTCATCCTCATCACCACTTTCATCCTCACTGATTATCATTTCCATCCTCATCATCATCACCATGTCTGGGTAGGGTTGTAAAATTCCCCGGAATTTTCAATGCGGAAAATTTCCATGGGAATTTTCGGCAACTTTCGGAAACTTTGCATATTTTTGTACATTCAGAATTTGAATTTCAAAATCAAAATGATCATTCATCTAAAATAAAAACTGTCATGATATCAAAACCTTAACAACACAAAGACGAAAGGAGATGTAACAATCCTAAATCAAACAGTGATTTACATTTATTAATTTAGTTAAATCATGAAAACATAAACATTGCTTGACTTATAACTTGGCTTTCTTTGCATTATGTGTGTAATATCAGCTCAACCAACCAAATTTCTGATATGCACCAGCTTGATGCAATAGTGTAATCTAACTCTTACGTGTACTGAAAGTAATAAAGTAGTAATAAGATGGACAAGTCCTCTCATTGAAATAGACATTTCAGTGCATTTTTTCACTTTATGCACATACAGTTTATGTTACAATGTGCATGGGATAAATGACATCATTTAGACTACATATCTCATCCACACATGTGCAATGTGATTAGTGATACAGTATGTTCTCACTTTTGAGCTGATTTATCCTCATGAATAGGCTGGGCAAGCCAAAAGAGGGGTTAAACTCTTTAATTAATGTGAAGAAGTGCTATAGAACAAAGTACTGATGAAATTTTCAAAAAAATTAAATAATTTACAATTTAATATGATAAAAGTGAAAATTCCCAAAATTACCAGCCCATTGAAAATTCCTGAAACTTTCCATGGAAAGTTTCCAAAATTCCTGGAAAGTTTCCAACCCTTTATAACCCTATGTCTGGCTACGTCTGGCTCCGTACATGTAGGAAGTCATTTTTGATAAATAATTCCCCAGAACAGACAGTTATCTCTGTCTACCTATAAGCAAATGGCGTAATGGTGTAGAAAAGAATTCTGGCCTGCACTGCATCTACCCTATGAAAGGAAAAGAATAAATCATTCACTCAATCAATTAATTCCTCACCTGTACATCTGTTCGTAAGATATTTTCATGTACACACCAGGCTCCTGAGTTAACAACATCTGCACAGCGCCCTCTAGTTGAGGCCAGAACTGCTGTCGATAGTCTTCTTCGGTCATAAATCCAGAACCTATAGATGTCAGAAAATATGAATAAATATTGAAATCTTTGTTCTGGGGATGATATGGAATTATTACACTGAAATCTACGGCTATCTACACCTTCAATATGATCAGTATAGCCCCTTTTCTGCACCCCCTCCCCCCCCAAAAAAAAACCAGAACTTACATGTAAAGTAAAAGTCATGTTTGTGGCACCATTTGAAAGGTTTGATATACTTGTTCCAAGATTTTCCCATGATAACACAATGTATGCGTAGGACTGATCAATTTTTGAAAATAAAATACATCAAAATTACAATTGTTTATAAAAATATATGTTATCTGATATTGTTAAGAAATTTTACACACCTTCCAACTTAATGAACTGTGATGATCCATCAAAAAATTTTAAAAAGGGCATAGTCTATCATAAAAAAAGAAATATGCTTTTCTCAAAGTCACAGTATCACTAGAAAGATGGACCATACCAGGAGTGGTCTCCTGGGCCCTGTTTCATAAAAGTTAACATCATATCAACTTGCCATTCTACTGGTAACTCCCATGGCAACAGTGCTTCACAGCCAATTAGAACCTTGGATTTTTACGAAAATTGCAGTAGAATTGAAGTTCACATGATGTCAACTTTCATGAAACAGGGCCCTGGTCTCCCAAATAGTACAACTGTCCAGGAAAGTATTCACGAATAAAATAAAATAATGAAAATCATGGAAACTTTAGGGAAGAATAAAAAAAAGAGAAACAGAAGGGTTTCCCTAAAAATGTCTGAAAGAAGCAGAAAAGATAAGCAGAATTTTTAAAATCAACATTTATCCATGTTCTGTAATCAGCAAAGATATCACAACCACTTACAGAACAGCCAGATGTAGCTTTCCCACTTAAAGTGATAGGCTAACATTGTGGAGCTTCAATTTAAAAAATGGTCAAACTTTGATATCTGAGCTACATAGTAGTGTTCAACTGGACAAATTAACACCCTAGAATAAAAAAAACTTTGGAAATTTATGCTCCCACTGGCAAGATATAAATGAATAAACAATTAATACTCGGGGCGAGTAAAAAATAGCCTAGATCTACACGCAGTAAGTCTATGGGAGGAAATGGGCAGGTGAGGTGAATCCGGTCAATTATCGATTTTCACTTTTTTAAAGCTACTAATAATCATTTTTGAAGTACAATTTTTTCAGGGCTTCATTTTTAGACCTTATCAAAGACACTTGGATTGTGGAGGATTATGTAGCT
>JZLH01S0100163.1:61175-78212 GCA_001188425.1 Eucidaris tribuloides
CAGACGATGTAGAGAGGAGATAAGCTAGCTCGCGGTGGCACACAGTGGACAATAAATCTCTTGTGAGAAGATACTTTATATATTTTAAACGAGCGTTGAAACTTTCTCGACTACGATATAAATGAGACAGGACTGGAGTTTTCTAAGTTAAGGATGGAAGTACGGATTTGATTTCAACAACTTTTTTACTTAGATTGGTTAGACGGTGATGATGAATGTGATGAGTACTGTTCCATGAGTCGTGGTCTTAGCATGGGATAGTTCGCTGTTACTGGGACATGTCTAAACCTGTGTAATCTTTCTTTCCGTTCCGAGTAGCGATGGTCTGGATGTGGGCGACAGCATCCCGATCGATAGTATCTACTTTGCCGTCCTGGGGTCAGAAGAATCTATGCTCAGTTCAAGACAGTGTAATCTGGATATTAGTTTTTTTTCTTTATTGATCCTAGAAAAAGGAAACTGCGTCTGAAGCAGACTAATGCATGAGAAAGAAACACTCCCCAGATTCAATGGTGACGGCCATCTTGTAGGGGATTGGGAGTTTGTGGGAGGAGTGTCAGAATAGGGGGCATGAAAGGAGGGAGAGGGGACTGCCACCCTAAGTTGTATTCAAAGTAATTGAAATACGTGAGATTTTACTTGTTTGAAATTGTTGGCCCCCCCACCCTATTTTCTTAGATGTGGATTTTACAGGCAGCAATGCTTTTTCGTCGTCGTTGCGCGCCCGGGGTGGCTGCCTCCCGATGTCGGCGGAGGGCAATAGTTTATTTTGTTATTTTTTTTTTGGGGGGGGTGTGGGTTGTCTATTGGGGTGCGCGTGGGTGGGCGGGAGGTGGTTGGGGGGCAGCAGAATGTTTTCTCTGTTCTGTCCGACCCCTTGCCCCTGCGCCCGCTCTGTCAATAGAAAATGAGTGTGGAGCAGGCAAATTTTCCTGATGATGTTGCCTCTCCTCATATTTTATGGTCGCTGGCGGCTGCCCCTGTTCAAATGAAGGGTATCAAATATGGGGAAAATATAACACCATAGAATTGACTAATTGGATGGGATAAGGCTAAACGTGTCAAAAAGGTCAGAGTTTCTGCGTGGTTCATTGTACTCGAGACAAAATAAGATGGCTAAACGATTTTGATTAACTTGGGTAAGTCGTATGTTCAGAGGTACATAAAAAATTTATTTGGGAAGTTGTTGCGTACAAGCTCAAAGATCATGAAATCGCCACAGAAACGGGTAGTCAACTCATTAAGTTGTCGCTTTTGGTAGACTTAAAACTGGTGTCGAATTTTGATGATACTGAGGTAAGTTGAATGAACAAGTGTCAAGAACAGAATGTGAAATTAGATTGCAGAGATGAAACAATTCGTAAAATACACGCAAGGCCGTTAGTATGATTTGTGACATCCTTTACCTATTCATATTAAACGAACTTTGATTATCAGATTGCAGTTGCGTGGAAAAAAAGCGTAAAAAGAGTTTTTGATTTCACCAGTGAAAAGGGTAAAATTCATTAAGTGCCAATATCAGGGAGGGCTGGAAGTAGTACATGAAACAGAATTTAAAAGGTTAATCTTCAATCTTAACGCTTTGGGTATTTAAGGTATATCTTTTCATACTGAATACTTGTTAAGGGTAATTCTAGAGATAAAGATTATTATTCTTTGGGGTCCATTGAAAGTCCTAGAACGCGCGATGCGGATCATGCAGCTTTAACGGAGGTGCCGCCCTCCGCCGCTCCCCTCCCGGCCCCTACCCTCCCTACGGGGATGAGGTTATTCTATCGGGTGAGGTGAGAGTTGGGTAGCTCTGCTCGTGATGTTCTATAGGAATATTTTGCACATATATGGCACATATATATCCGAAAGTCGGTCAATCGTACCTAATGCTGGACGCCCTAAACTCGTTGCGGTACCAAGACTATAGAAGATGATGGGGATTAGTGCGACAGGACAGAGCGTATAAATGCTACAAACTAAATATGAGAGTATTATTCCTCGCTATATGTCTCAAAATGGACATTTCAACTGCAATGTAAACACAGGAATTCTATGAAAACAAAAACAAAGAAAGATATTGAAAAAATGCAGTAATATCAGAATGGTAGAATTAAAATGCATTCTAGTAGGGCGGATTGCAATGCGGGAGAGGGGGGTTTAGAATATAGAAATGTAACATAACTCCTAGGGGCGAATAGCCCCCCGATTATAGAATGGAAAGAGTGTGGATTAAAAATCTCTCTCCGCTTGATAACAAGTTCAATATTTTCACCACATTTGCCTCTTATAGTTTACAAATAAAAAATCGTTTATAAAAAAAAATGCAGAACAAAATGAGAAATAATGTTTCTGTACATCTGTGCAAAAGTCTCGAAAATGTTTTCCAAACAATGTTTTTAACTGTTTTATAACATTACATACATATATATAGATCCTGCATGTTAACATTTTTCTATATGTTAAAATGTTAATATCGGGTTAAAAAAAATAAACATGTAGTAACATTTAATAAATTTGATAGAAACTATATGAAATTGACAATGAATGTTATCTTGATCACAAGTAGACATATGATATGGAAAGAAATTTTTTGCATAACTTTAGAACATTATATATGTGTAATGTTTTGGCTACTGGGGGATATTAGTGCCATTTAAAAATGGAAGAAGGGGAACTAATCCCCTCAACTTGAAAAAATTTGAGGAGGGTCACTCGCGGCCGCATTCCGCAGGCTTTCTCTCATCCCCCCCCCCCCCCCCGCAGGATCCGTGGGCCTATTGAATTCTGAAGAAGTGAAGATAAAAGGATCGTAAGACCGTCGGCTGTGATCCATATAACATGATAGATAAGGCCGCAGGGACCTATAACAAAACTTGACGTAGAGAGACGTTTGCCACTTCAGCAAAAATAAAAAGATGGGGCAGTCTTGCGGTATGGAATGTAAACAAGGAAAATATGACAACCCTTTTTTCGCATTCTCGCGTAGAACGTCTTTTACACATCGAATGGATTTGTGGAAAAAATCGGGACTCTCTCGTAGTGGGGAGTCGAAACGCAACGACTTTCGCCTTTGTGAGAGGTGCGCTCTGGGAGTAATAATTTAATGTCATGATCTGATTCTGATATATAATGGAGGGAGTCTCAGCCCACGCTAACTTCTAGTGTGACTCGGACAAATGTGTATTTCTTGCATGTGCATGATTTTGAAGAATGCGTTGAATCCGTTTATAGTTCAAAACTCACATTGAATACTGGTTGACTAGCCTAGGAAAGTGTTACAAGTGTAAACGTGAGATTACACAGGAGTTGGCTGAAATGGCGAATGATATTGGGTCGGTTTATTTTATCCATGTATCATGACTTTGTCGATTGGAATAATTAATTAAATGAAAAAAAGGGGGGAAGAAAGCAAGACTAACGTTAGATTTTATAGGTACAGAGTATGCCATATTCAGTACGGCGCGGCGACGTCCAATGGATGGAGAATCCTCTCACTTTTGGAGAGACTCTCTGATATCGGAGACTTATTCTGCTTTCCAATTTCTGAGATGCGGCTCAAATGGAGACTTTTTATTATTTGCTCGGGGGCAGTCAGAGAATTAGTTTATCGCAACTTGGAATGCGATATTCAGGAGGGATTTACACAGATGACCATCACACTTTTAAAATTCAGTGGTCACTTAGCAAGTAATGATCAATTGTTTATCATTTAAAGCAATTAATCGAGAGCAAATTGCTATGATATCGAACAGTATATTGTAGACTTGTCATTTGTATTTAAAATAATAAATTCTGAATAGACTAGAGGTAAAGTACCCATGAGTTCGACAGTTAATTCATTTTGCATTAATAGTCCTGTCTATACCATTATAAAGTAATACAGGATTAAATAAAGGGTATGGTATGCTGTATCTTTCACCAATCTGGAAATTAAAACTTTGAATGGGAATAGAAGTATCAAAAGAAACTCGATCAAGGAACGGTATTATTGTGCCAAGAATCGCCGGTTGCACCCCAATCGACCCTGATGTACAGGAATCTTATGTATGATGCGCGCCGCGCGCGATTTTGCGGCGGCAACGGCAACGAATACAGACGGCAAAGCCCGGCATTCACGTGGAGGCGTCAACGGCGATCCCACGGCTCTCGATGCGTGCTTTGTGCACCGCGTGCGGTCGATGAAGGAGCGGTACGCAGTCGCGAATGCAGGTCAGAGGAATCTTGATCTGCGAGGGATTAGCGTACCGATTTTTTTATCAGCTAGAAATGACGGGCAAGGAAGAGCATGTGTTTGTGAATCGGATATGTTAAAAAACCCGGGTCAATTGTCGTGGATTTTTTCGTTTTTCATCGGGGTTTTGTGACCATCTGCATAGTCAAAGGTGCTAAGCATAGGAGCATCTAAAAAATCGCGGGACATCGCAATTTTGTACAAAAAATCGACATTTAGAGGGAAAAATTTGAGAATGTAGGTGGCATGTTTTGTATAGTAGAAGTGATGGTCAATGTGGAAAGTGTATGGATTACGATGTATAAGTTTTTCACAAATGCACAATAATATTTATTCCCGGTGTGGTCGGAGTTCTTGCGGGTGAGTGCAGGGTCCTTAATCTATGCAAAATTCAAAAATCTCACCAGTGCCCTATTGATATCAATGCTTTAAAGACAGAGTACGGGATTTGCACGCCAGAAAAGGGCAAAATGAATGAAATCAGCTCAACTCGTTCACAATGTGAAGATTAGTATAAATAAATACCTGTCACAGAACCTTTGTGTAGAATATGTAGTTTTGGTGAAAATCTGGACATTTAAACTTCAAAATTTACAGTGACGTTAACGTGCATGGGCCGTTCCCACTTCCCAAATTGTCCGCTCAGCCGTTAGCCGAAGGTTGCGTGTAGTTTAGCCATTTATCCAATCAGTGTGCTCCGCTGGTCTTGCGAACGTACACATAACTGCGATTCGCAATTTGAGCAAAATTCAAACTCGTGGAAAGAACAATATTCTGGTAACATATCGTTATTAGTTTTTCTCATAAAACAACAAATTCATGACGTATGGATCTCAAACTTTCAACACACCATTTGTAAGTACTAAACTACCGTTTGGTATTGATAATGAAGGGAAATAATGGACTTGCAAATCCCAAACACAATCTTTGATTAACAGTGTAGTGCGCACTGCACATGTGCCCATCAACCAAGCAAAACATTCACACAAACTTAGTGGCGACAATTAATAACAATATCAGTAAGGGCGCACGTCAATATCAGAGATTATTTCCAATGTCGGAGATTAAGTATCTCCGATATCGGAGACTATTAATTGGGTTATTGACACTTGGCACAAAGAAAATCCCCAATATCAGAGATTGTTTTTCCAAAGCATGATCCCGCAGTGGTGGAAACAATTAGATTTGAATTTGCATAGGGTCTAATAGAAATTTATTAATAATTGATAACAATGAAAAAACTAATGACAAGTCATCATCAGCAACTTTGCTATCGATTAATTCTAATTGCTTTGAAATGTAAACAATCGATCATTACTTGGCAAGTAGACAGTGAATTTTAAAAGAAGACGGTCATCTGAGGTAAAATCCCTCAAGGATTCTGAATATCGCATTCCCAAGTTGCGATAACCTAATCCCGACTCGGACTGCCCCGAGGTAAATTAATAATAAAGTCTCCAATTTTGGAGACCATCTCCGAAATTGGAGAGCAGAAAAAGTCTCTCTCAGATATCAGAGAGTCTCCGATATTGGACGTGCGCCCATACTGAATATGGAATCTTATGACTTACGTAGTCTTGCTTTTTTTTTTCCATTTTTTTAGATCTAGTAGAGTAAAGTACCCATGATTCGACCACTTAAGCACTTTTGCATTAATAACTTTCTTTCTATACACATTGATAAAGTAATACATGGATGTAAATAAAGTATATACTTACCTTTCACCAATCTGGAAATAAACTTTCGAAACTGGAATAAAGTATCAAAAGAAACTCGATCGCGATACGTATTATTGTGCCCAAGAATCGGCCGGGTATGCCCGTCAATCGACCCATGTACGAACTCTATGTATGCTGCGCGCCGCGTGCACGCGCCGCACGCACAGCGGCAAACCGGCATTCACGTGGACGGCCGTAACAGGCGCGATCCCAGCGGCACTCCAATGCGTGTTGTGCACCGCGTGCGGGTCGATTAATAGCGCCGGTACCGCATTGCGAATGCAGGCAGAGAATCCTGATCGCGGATTGGCTAAACGCTTTTTTTTTTCTCAGCCTACCGGTGGCAGTGATAGAGCATGTGTTGTGAATCGGTACGTAAAAAACCGCGTCAAATTTCGTTGAATTTTCGTTTTTTACGGGGGTTTTTGTGACCCCCTCTGCTTAGCACAGGTGCTAAGCATGGCGCATTTCTAAAAAATCACGGCGACATCGCAATTTTCGGACAAAAACATCGACATTTTAAGGGCAAATTTGAGCAATGTTTGTGGCATGTTTGATCAGAATGCAAAAAATATTTTTATTCCCGTGTGGTCGATTCTTGGCGACGGTCGATTCAAGGGTCCTTTACTCTACATTTTATTTTTAATAAATTTTCACAAGTGACAAAGTGGATAAAATAAACCGCCCAATAATATTATTCGCGCATTTCAGCAACTCCTGTGTAGATCTAATCCTACGTTTACACTGTACACTTTCCTCGGCTAATGTCAACACAGTATCAATATGAGTTTGAATCAAACGGATTCAAATAATCATGCAACATGCAAGGCAATAACACATTTGTCCGAGTACAACTAGGGAGTTCGGTGACTTTTTAATTTTTTTTAGAAACACGACCAGTTTGGTACCATTCTAAAGCTTGAAGAAAGAGAAATTCATAGCAGGCCAAAATATTGTGATATCATTACACAATTATTTTTTATAATTATTTTTGTTCTCTTCAACTACAAAAATATTCTGTCAACAATGCGCTGCTTAGTGCCGAGACTAGCATCATAACAAATTAGTGGAAAATAATCCCCACACTTCACTGGCAGATATGATTTTGATAAACAGGATTTCACCGAACTCCCTAGTACAACACTAAAAGTTAGGCGTGGGACTGAGAATCCCTCCAATTATTTAACAGAAAATCAGACGAGTGACATTGAAATTATTCTCACCCAGAGGCGTCAACAAAGGAGAAAAGTCGTTGCGTTTCGACTCCCCCACTACAGAGGAAGAGTCCCCGGACTTGTTTCCACCATCCATTCGATTTGTAAACAGACGTTCTAGCGGAGAATGCGAAAAAGGGTTGTCATTTTTTCCTTGTTTACATTCCTAAACACAAGAGCTGCGCCATTTTTTATTTTTTGGCTGGAAGTGGCACGTCGTCCTCTACGTCGAAGTTTTGTTACTGTGTCGGCGGCTAGCATCGATATTGCTGCTATGGATGGTGTACGATCCGAGGCGAGGGGAGGCGAGGCTGAAAAGTTCTGCTTCACTCCTTCAACAATGAAACTAGCAGGATTCGTCATAGGCGACGATCCTGGGGAGGGAGGGGGGGGGGGGGGAGACCGTGGGAGGGACGGGGAACGTGACCCTCCTCGAGTTTTTTTTTTCGGGGGGGGGGATTGGGGGATTGGTTCCCCCTCCTCGATTTTTGAAAAGCAGTCCTAATATTTTTCCTATATAGCATTTTTTATTTTTACATTTTGCATCCGTAAAGCTATTGAAGAGGTAAATGTGATGAAAATTGAACTTTGTTGAGGGGACTTTTAAATTCACACTTCCCCTTTTTAGAAATAAGTTGCCTTGTTTGATATTTGCGCTTGACGGACTGAGGGGCGGGGGGGGGGGGGTCTACGGGATCACGCTTCTTTGATTTCATGTGGGGAGAGCCAATGTTTTTCCGGTGGGAGACAATCTGGGCCCTTCCGCCAGGAACATAATGCTGGGGCCCTTCTGCCGGACAACCGACGGAACAACAATTAATCATTATAACCTCATTCGAATAATTGTAATTCCAGCTATTTTGTATCATATTGTTAGTTTGACTTGTTTCGTTGTTGTTGTTGTTTTGCTTTATATGGTTATGTTAAATTATTAATTTTGTTCGTCTCATTTTGTTTTGTTGATGTAAAATGTCAGGATTTTCATATCAATAAAATCTGAATTTGAATTTGATTCTTTTTTTATATTAGTCCATGAGCCGAGGCCGGAAAATTTTGATTTCGTTGCACCCCCGGGATTGGAAAGTTATAGGTTTCTAGTTCTCGGAAATGACATTTTTTAAAATTGCACTTGATCGTTACCATGGCAACGTGGGTTAAAACATGATTGTTTTCCTCTGTTAATGGTTTGCGGAACAGCAATTAATCATAATTACCTCATTCGAATAATTGTAATTCCAGCTTTTTTGTATTGTTTATATTGTTAGTTTGACTTGTTTCGTTGTTATTGTTTTTTTTCTTGCTTTAGGCCTATATGGTTACGTCAAATTGTTAATTTTGTTCGTCTCAGTTTGTTTTGTTTTGAAGTAAAATGTCAGGATTTTCATATCAATACAATTTGATTTTGAATTTGAATTTTTTTTTTTACATTAGTCCATGAACCGAGGCCGGAAAATTTTGATTTCGTTGCACCCCCGGGATGGTAAAGATTTCTTGAAACCATTGGAAAGCTACAGGTCTCTAGTTCTCGGAAATGACATTTTTTAATTTTGCACTTGATCGTTACCAAGGTAACGTGGGTTAGAACATGATTGTTTTCCTCTGTTCATTTTTCTCCACAATTTGTTAAAATGGAAACTTGATTTTTTTTTCTTCTGAAAATGTAGATCATAGCTACAGGTCATAACTCCTAAAATTATATAAATAGAGGGAGGGGGAACATCCAGGATTTACCGGTTTTGACGCTGTGATCTGATGTTTGACCTTGAGATGACCTTGAGTCGACCATGAAGGTCAAGTAAGGTCAAGCCTCTCAGATAACCCCACCAAAATTCATTCTTTATATATAAAACATGCCAATGAATTTAAAATGATGACTCTGCACATATTGTTGCCATATAGTTATGCACAGTTACAGCCAGAAATGCAAATTGGAATGAATTTGAGTTGTTTGTCTCTATGGTAACGACTAGGTGTCTTCATGTTGTATGGTTACACTTTAAAGATAGTGTACTTCATGTTATATATAATTTTAATGGGTATCGCCCTCCAGAAGAGAGTAATAAGAACTTTAAAATTACTTTACCTTAAAACAGGTCCATTATGCAAGTCATTTTATAAACGATAGGTTGACCTTGAAATGATCTGGAGATCCACATTGCATCAGCTCTGTTTATTTGATTGCACATGATACGAGATAAGAATACATTTATTATATTACACATAAAACCACTCCTGAAATGATTATGTAATATCATTTTAAATACTGTACATGATCAGCTATATAATTCATCAGCATCTTACTGCGTCTTACCATGCAAAAATACCAAGCAAAAAAGGAATAAGAAAATAAAGAAGACAAATAAGGAAAGGCGTAGACAGGAAAGGGAAGGAGGGAGGATAAATAAACGAAGGAAAAGGATAAGAGGTAAAAGAAGAGGAGATGAAAAACAAAACAGAGGAGGAAGAAGAAGGGGAGACGAAGAAGAAGAAGAAAAAGAAGAAGAAGAAGAAGAAGAAGAAGAAGAAGAAGAAGAAGAAGAAGAAGAAGAAGAAGAAGAAGAAGAAGAAGAAGAAGAAGAAGAGAAGAAGAGAAGAAGAGAAGAAGAAGAGAAGAAGAAGAAGAAGAAGAAGAAGAAGAAGAAGAAGAAGAAGAAGTAGAAGAAGAAGGAGAATTGGAAAAGAAGAAAAAGGAAATGATGAAGAAGGAGGAGGAGGAAAAAGGAGAAAATTTGGAGGGGGAAGAAGAAGAGCGAATGAAATGACGTCTTTAATATAGTCAGAGTTTCGTATTCTATTTTAAAAAAAATCACTGAACCATTTTTTTTAAAGAGAGGATCAGAGCCAACAATCTTGAGATCAGGTTTTTGCTCACACATTTCCATTTGAGCCTTAAGTTCAAAATATTTTTTTTACTATATAATATTATTTATTTAATACCTTACCAATATTGGTACCAGTGTGTGACCATCCGTTTTCTTTTTTGACGCACTAGGAAATTATTTAACAACCTATAATCGATTCGTAATTAGCATTTTTCAGTCCCTTGTCCAACATAACTATGGAAATGGATAACTTTGTTCATGCAAATTCACCAGATGCAATCCGTTGGGTTTCTTTAAAGACAGAGTTCGGGATGTGCACGCCAGAAAACCTTTAAAAAAATGAACGAAATCAGCTAAAATCGTTCACAATGTGACTATAAACACCTGTCATAGAACCTTTGGGTAGAATACGTAGTGTTGGTGAAAATCTGGACATTTAAACTTCAAAATTTGCACAGTGACATGCACGTGCAGGGGCCGTTCCGTTAGTTCCAAAATTGTCCGATCAGCCGTCAGCCAAAGGTCGCGTGGAGTTTAGCCGTTTAACCAATCAGTGTGCCCCGCTGGTCGTGCGAACGTACACATAACCTTATTCTGCAATTTGAGCAAAATGTAAACTCGCGGAAAGAAGAATATTCTGGTAGCATGTCGTTATTATTTGTTTTTCTCATAAAATAAAAAGTTCGTGACCTATATGGATCTCAAACTTTCAACACACCATTGGTAAGTACTAAACTACCGTTTGGTATTGCTAATGAAGGGAAGTCACGGACTTGCAAATCCTGAAATCAATCTTTAAACCTGACCATATGACTGCTGCGTAAGTTACGTCGCTCTTAATCAGCGCAGAAGCTCTCTCGGCAGATTGCCAACACTGGAGCCGCATGAATCCGTACGCATGCGTAGGAACTAACCAATGATCAAACTGTCGTTACACAAAAAGAACATACGTGTCGTATTGTGACACAAGGCACTGCATGCAAATTTGAATACGATGTTAAAACCAGGCGCGTATCCGCGGGAGGGGGATGGGACGATTCTTTCCCAAGTGAAAAGGGGGAAAAGGATGGAGGGCGGGCAAAGTAAGAAAAGTAGGTGACTATCAAGGACAGAGGTTGAATAATGATGATTTTATTGTTGCTGTATTGGGTTTTGTTATCTTGAGTTATTCTTCAGTATTTCACCCTCCATGGTATAAATATCTCTGATAAGGTCTCTTATAAATTAAGTCATGGAAAACAATTGTACACAAACTTATGTCCATGTGTCAAAGTTAAGAGTATACCGGATGCATAAGTCACGTGTAATGTTCATCCATACATATCTTGCCAATGGCAGCATTACTTTCCAAAGTGTTGTATTCTGTGTCACCTTCATTTATAGAAGGCTCCAAACAAAGCTTGCCTTGCGGAAAACAGTGAGGTAGAGCCCCCCCCCCCCATAAAACTAAAAATAAATAAATAAATAAAGAAATAAATAAAGAAATAAAGAAATAAATAAAGAAAGAAAGAAATAAATTTAAAAAATAAAATAAATAAAAAATAAATAAATAAATCGACAGATAAATAAATGAATAAATAAATAAATAAATAAACAAATAAATAGATAAATAAATAAATAAATAAATAAATGAATAAATAAATAAATAAATAAATAGATAAATAAATAAATAAATAAATAAATAAAAAATAAAATAAAAAAATTGGGGCCATGATTTTTGGCAATTGATCGGCAAAAGAAAGACGAGAATGCTTTAAACTTCGAGACAGCCGAGCGTGAAAATGGCGCCATTTTCAACATGCTCGGAAGAACGGCACGGCTAATTTTCGGCCTGTTGGTGTATTCGTAACGAGGCTGGCTCGTGTGGGACGCGAAATCCGAAATACGCAGACAACTGCATGTTGTCAATACGGCGCGGAAGAACTGATCCTATCACGTGCGTTACTTCATACTACCGATGGGTTCCTTGCCAACCAAGAGACTTTAAAGACACTTGTGGATGCCCCATTCAAAAAAAAAAAAAACATGTCAAATATTCCTAACTAACCTATCTGACAGAGTTTGAATGGACAAGCAATTACCTTAGAACAAAAAACTCATGCTGTCACTGTACAGATAAAAATTGGCTCATGAATCAATGTCAGCTGACGAAAATTCTGCTAGACAGCAGTCATATAGGAGGAAACCGGGAATAGTCGCTCAATGATTTTTCATTTCACTTTTCAAAAGCACATAATGATCGTTTTGAACTGCTATTTTTTCTGGGCTTCATTTTTTGGATCTTATCAGAGACACTGGCAGCATGGGCAATCGTGTGGCTCGGAAGTTTTAAATAGGAAACATTGTCATACGATGACTTAAAATCAAAGCGCGTGCAGCAAGCATGATTCCACCCCGCCCCACACAAAAATCAGAAGCTGGCTACGCCGTTTATCGAACGGTTAATGATTGACTACTTTGTGCGTCAATGCAAATTATTTATCATACTTGATATTTTTTTTAATTTGATTTTACAAATATCGGAGCCATCTAGCTGTTCGGTCATACTTGTCTCCGGACAGCAGCAGAAGAAGACGTTCCCTTCCAGGCAGAAACCCCGGGCAGAACTTGGACCAGACTTCGCAAGATGTTTCGTACACTCGTATTCTTAGGCGCCGTTGCCTTTGCAGCTGCCGCGGGTAAGCAGTGTGCAGTGTGTTATACTTGTTCACTTCACAAATTCATCATTTCAGTTCAGCATGCCATAACCCTCAAAAGAGCCCTAGGGGTTTCACTTGATGGCCACTTTTCTTGCATTATCCCTTCCATTTTTCCAAACTCTTATGTTGTTATTCCATTCAAACGTCTTCTTCCTCTTCGCCCTCTTGCGCCGATCTCACACTTAATAGCTGCTACCACCCCGGCTACCACCAAACTGTCTCCTCAACGTTTCCAAAGGTAGTATTTGCTCACCTATCTCTTCTTTACCATCTCCAGGAGCCCTTTATTTTTTCATTTACACCGATAGTTTCTCCTACCCAATTATTCGTTTTCTTATCTTTGCATCTAATTCTCAACACTCTTCTTCACAGCTGCAGTTCAAATATTTTCCACAAGACAGGCATTCATTTTTCATTTTGCAAATACTACATGTACATGTTTTTGGGGGGGCAAACTTTAGCCATCCCCGTGCAACTTAACGAACAAGCTATCTGTAACTGTACGAAGTACAAGTAGAATTTGTGTTCTTTTTATGAATGTGCTATACACAACGAAATATCGGTGTGAAAATTGCACCCTTTGATGTTAATGCAGGACACCATACACTCCACATCAGTGTAAATTTTTTGGTGTTATTTTAACGCCTAGTGTTACTTTACCACTTTGGGGATTAATTTCACACTCGTTAGTGTTAGGGTCAATTCTAACACTGGAACCAAGAACCAAATGAGTTGAAATATATACCAACTATACATCAGCTGGAGTGGATCTCCCAGCTGGAATGATTTGTCTCTAATTTGTTTACTTAGAGAGAATCAAGCATGAACAAAATAGTATTTTAAATTTATCGGGGCACGATGAAAATAGGACCCAAGGAGAGCCACACAGCAGGTTTGCCTGCCACGAGGCGCTCGGCTGGGCTCGCTTCGCTCGCCCGTATACAGCGAGAGGGCCTTGTCAAAAGGCTGTCTGTCTGTCTGTCTGTGTCTGTGTCTGTAAGTGTGTTTGTGTGTGTGTGTGTGTGTGTGTGTGTGTGTGTGTGTGTGTGTGTGTGTGTGTGTGTGTGTGTGTGTCTGTCTGTCTGTCTGTCTGTGTTTCTCTCTCTGTGTTAATTACCTCATGTTTTTGTAAATAGACTGCGGCACACCGGCCATTGCTCCAGATCTTACCCCCGTCGAACCCGCCATCGATATCGTCGGCGGTAAGGATGCCATACCGGGCAGCTGGCCGTGGATGGTTCAAGTGATCAAGGGTGGCAGCCACTGGTGCGGCGGGACCCTGCTTAGTGACCAGTGGGTGGTATCCGCAGCACATTGCTTTGAGAGGAAGTAAGTTTTTTTTTTAAATCTTATAATCATTAATTATTCATAACACCATGTATACATGAGTTTAGGCCTACTTTCTTTCAAAAATGAGTGAAAATGTATTTAGGGTGAATTCGAGTGAACGGGGTATCCTCCAAGCATTTGGAGACAGGAGGACATTGGTAGATGGAGCTCATTTTTTTCATATTTATCCTCTAAGGCTCTAATGAGGTAGCAAACTTTGTGTATCATTTCAACAGTGAAAAGTTTTAATATTTAAAGTAATAGGCTAACATTGTGGAGCTTCAAATTAAAACAAAATGTCAAACTTTGCTATCTGAGCTACAAAGTAGTGTTCGAATGGATAAGTCATCTATTGTTAATGCTTTTACCTTCTACCTTATGCTTCATGATACGTCAGCCAACAGTGTTTCTTCATCAGAACAACAAAAAGAAAGTGCTTAGGACTATTTTGTAATTAACAGACGGTTTTTTGTTCACTTTTTCCCCAATTTTAATTGATGCCACAGTCCCAATCTAGGGCAATACCAGTTTTCAGTAGGTGCCTACAACTCGGCGGATGTCAGCGAAACTACCCGGCAGACTAAATCTGCTGAAAATATCATACGTTATGGAGGGTACAATGCTATTACATCTGATAAGGACGTCGCACTTATCAAACTAAGTGAGCCGGTTGAAGTGAACGATAGGGTGTCCTTCGCTTGCTTGCAGACCGACAGGCCCCAAAACGGCAATACTGCCTTCGTCACGGGGTGGGGAAACACAGGTATGTACAGTTTGGTGTCAAGAGAGACATTCCTGATCAACCTCGTACCTTAAAGATTCACAGTAGGCCTACTGGTTGATGATGGAAAATCTGTCATCAAAATTTCGCATTTCATTGGTTCCGAGGTGGGAGTGTATTACATTTGCATTATAATGTTCACTTCATATCCAATAAAAAGTTGAGGGATTGGCAGTTTGAACAGGTGAAGTTTTCCATTGGTTTTGCCTTCCAATGCTAAAGTGTGTTTGTCAACAATGATCAGAGTTCCACATATTGATTTCTGTGTTAGTACCTTGTCAGCAGTGGGGATTTGTGTAGCAGATTTGTAAAAAAATATGAAGTATTTTGTTGTTTTCTAACTACTCTCTCCTGTATAGTGACATTTTAAGAATACCATCTGTTCATAGGTTTGAAAGCAGCTGATATTAAAATTATGTTGTTGTACAAGTACTCAACTAGTACTGTATATTCTAACTCTACCCTAACCCTTACCCAACCCTAACCCCAAACCATAACCCTAACCCAACATGGATGTGTAGTACAGTGATGTGTGTATGAGGAGTGTCCCCTTGAGCAAACATTGATGCAGCATGTCTTTAAAAAACAGGAACAAGAAAAAAAACGCCCTCTTTGGCAATTAAGAAATACAATTGTCACATGGTGCTTGAAAACATCAACGTCAAGGGCAAGTACCCAGGATTCAAATGTTTTTGTTCCATTTAGACTTTGCCCTTAACTTTAATGTCAGCATCACGTCAGTAAATTATTATTTAATCGTCAAAGAGGGCGCTTTGCATTTGCACTTATTTAAGACAAGCTGTATGCACAGTTGTAAGCGAGCTCAGAAAAATAACAGAGATAAACGTTTGACAATCCGAAAACCAGACGTACATAAGTAATAAATCGTTTCTACTAATTTTATTATAATGGAAATATGATAAGCACATGTTTGAACAGGAATTTCCTACGAGAACTAAAAAAAATGTATCACACTTCATTTTTCATTTGACGATAGAAAAACTCCCCCGCGATAAAGATCTCCAGCAAGTGCAGGTTCCAATTGTATCGCAGTCCGAATGTAAGAATGCCTATGGACAGAGCAGAATCACCGACTACATGATATGTGCTGGATATCCGGGAGGTGGGAAGGATAGCTGCCAGGTAAGTTCAAAGGTCAAATTTGATCCGTGTGTCATTATAATTTTTGCTCAAGCGAGACAGTTTTCATACATATATTACTGTACTGCACAACCATGGCCATTCACTCGCGCACTAACATGTAGAGTTAGGGTTATTGTTATTCATTTATTTGCTGTTTTATTTAATCAGGGTGGCCTTGTCAGTTGTTCACAACTGCTTTTCACACGGGCCCTGTCGTTCATTGAATAAAAAGCATGAAAAATATCATTATATCACACTATACAATATATATCATCATTATTAGAGGGCAGTGCCAGACTGATAGCAAGTTGTCCCAATAAAGCAAAATATTTAAGCGTAATGGTGAAAAAAACACCACCACCCCCCCCCCAAAAAAAGGGGGGGACCGAGAAAAATAGACCAAAAAAAAGTAGGAGAGCGGCCCCACTCGTTAACAATCACTTAAAACAAACAATACTCCGATTGCCACACCCCATACACGCTAACAAGAAACACTGACCAACAAGCCCTCCAGTGCAAAGAACACAGTCCAACACACACATTGAAAGCAATTAAAACTCAGTAACACCATAACACACAAATCGAGTGGAGGGCTGCCCACATGAGCGCCACAGAATTGCCAATTTGCAATGATTTTGGAACCCTGAAATATATTCCTCGCAAACCCTCAGTTATCAATGTTTGTTTTGTCCACATCCCCACCCCCACCCTACCAGCCTGGAAAAGACCTCCAATCACAATTGTAGTCATTCTTACGGTCTAAAATGAAACAATTAAACGACTTCTTAAACACAGTCAGTGTTTCCACTCTTCCCGGAATTCGGGAAATTCCGGGAAATTTCAACTTTTTCCGGGAGAGGTTCGGGAAATGAAATAATTCCAGGAAATTCCAGGAAATTCCATAATTCCAGGAAATCCAGGAATAATTTAAGGAAATTGAAAAAAAAGAAGGCTAATTACGAAAATAAAATATTTTTAGATTCTATAAACAAATGAAGAAAAAAACGAACAAAAAATCCCTCATCATGGCTCACTCTCGGTCTATATCTCTGTACTGTTCCGAGATTCGGAGTTTTTCCGAGTTATTTCTATAGGTACTAGTATACGTA